>PVIU01017070.1:0-42988 GCA_004026605.1 Ondatra zibethicus
TTTTCAGGTAGACTGGTGTGTGAGTTATAGGTGTGTATACATGTAGGTGTGTGTGCGCCGCTGTGAGTGTGCCATGCAGGTGTGTGTGCGCCCACTGTGAGTGTGCATCTGGAGGCCCCTGGCCAATGCTGGATGTCTTCCTCAATCATTTTCCACCTTAGCTTTTGAGACAGCCATCTCTTGCTAAACCTGGAACTCATCAAGTTGCCTAGGCTTCCTGGCCTGTGAGCTGCCAGGGAGCTGCCTGTCCCTGCCTCTCCAGGGTTGAGAAATAGGCACACACTACCACATCTGATTTTCCAAGCCCTTTGCTAACTGAATCCTTTCTCTAGCCCCATTTTTAGATAGAGTGTGTGTTTAGAGCAGTTTTAGGTTTACAGAAAACTAACAGGCAGGAGTGTACAGAACCCCCAAATTCTCCTGCCCCACCAAGTGCGCAACTCCCCCATGTGGATACTCTGCTCCACAGAATGACCGGTGATCCATAGAAAGTCTACATTTTATTAGGCTCATTTTTGGTGTGGGTTCTATGTTTTTCCAAAGCATGTATCCCCTAGAGCAGCATTCCCAGCCTTCCTAACACTGTGACCCTTTAATATAGTTCCTCATGTTGTGGTGACCCCCCAACCATGAAATTAATTTTGTTGTTACTTCATAACTGTAATTTTGCTGTTATGAATCATAATGTAAACATCTGATATTTCTGACGGTCTTAGGTGACCCCTGTGGACCCCAAAGTGGTTACGACCCACAGGTTGAGAACCACTGCACTGTAGGCTGTATCGAGCAACTTAGGCCCACTCATCCCTCCTTCCCCTTGTACCCTTGGCAGCCAGTGATGTTTTTGCTGGCCCTGCAGTGTTGCCCTCTCTGTGTAACTGCATTGGCATGGCCCAGCTCCCTTTTTCAGACTGTTGTCTTTTTCAGGTAGCACTATGCATGCAAGGTTCTCCCCCAATCTTTCAAGGCTTCCTAGTGCATCTCTTCACCGTCCTGAATATATTCCACTGTCTGGGTTCCTTTCTTCATCTATGCACCCACAGAAGGGTAGCTTGATTGCTTCCAGGTTTGAGCAATTAGGAGTAAAGCTGCGGCCATGAACAGTAGGTTAGTGTGTGGACTCCAATCTTTCAACTCCCCTGGGTAAATACCAAGGTGCACAATTGCTGCATCCGCCAGGATGGAGTCGGTTTGGACCGTGGTTCCTCTGTGAACAGCTTTGATGAGATGGGGGTTTAAATGCTTTTGTAAAAGCTCCTCATGTAAACTGAGCAGCCTGGTGAATCCGAGAAAATGTTTACAGGCTTGCTTCCTTGTGCGCACTTTAGACCATTTCCCCACTCCCGAAATGTAAATGTTTCCTCATGGCCGCTGGCAGTTGGTTCTCTCCGGCACCCCACCATCCCCCAACCACTACCATCTGCTTTCTGCCCACCCTTGACAGTTTACCCTCTCCAGAATTCCACACAAATGGGCTCCTGCAGTGCGTTCTGGGTCTGGCTTCTTTGACTTAATGTGTTTTGGAGGTCCACTCTGCCATAGCCACTGGCAGCTCTTCCTTTCTGTGCTGAATGGCGTCATACCATATATGGATGGACCCTGGTTTACTCACCCATTAACCCGGGTAGGTATTTGGGTTGTTTCCTGTGGACAGGAAACTGCTGGGCACAACACTGCCGTGAACGTCCATGCCTAAGTGTTTGTGTGTGGCTTCTGGAAGAAGGGGGATGGTCGCTTGGCTACCCAGTAGGAGCAAGGCGTGGAGGAGAAACTTGGGGGAGGATGGGGAAGACATGCAGGCAGTTGCCTCTGTCCACAGCCTCCCTCCAGAGGCACCCAGCCTGTAGCTCTGAACAAAAGGTCAGAGGCTGGGAGAAAGAGGAAGAAGTGTTTATTTCCTCATCTCCATGGAGCTGGAAAAACTCCTTTGTCTACACTGTAGAGTGAATGGGGATGAGGTCCCCTGCTCCCACCGCCCTGCTGTTACTCATGAGTCTCATCAGCATGGCTGGTGTCCAGTCTGTTCCATCTACCCTCCTTCCCACGTCCCCATGGCCCACACCCAAACAGTACAACACTTGGCCTCAGTGGATCAGATGACCCGTGCTGCCATCTTCCAAGGTCCTCGAGCCACAGTAAAGCAGGGGAAGCATGTCACTACCCAGCCCTGCAGACCAACAGTTAAGCTCAGTGACAGGCACAAAGTGACATCTGATGAGATGAGAGCCTCCTCTTACTCACATCTGTGCTCTACAGCATCCCCACAGCTTCCCATTCTATACAGTATCTGGTCCTCCCTCTTAGGGATGTCACAGTCCAGAAGGCCTGGGTTCGAATCCTAGGACCACTCAGATAACCAGAAAGAAGTTCACGAGAGTTGTACACCAGGCTGGGGCAGGAAGCGAGTTATTTTCGGGTTGCTGCTCAGCTTCTTTACAGCTGTGGATGCTGGGAAAAGAGGTGGGCAAGAAATCTGCCGTCCTGCTTTCTAATCTAAAACATAGCCCTCTGGGACCTAAAGCACTTGTCCGAGAAAGTCAGCAAAGTGGCCATTAAACCAAAAATGAAAAGAGTAGCGTGCATGAGGAGATACCAAGAGCCTGCTCCCCAGAGGCAGAAAGCCATTGTGGGCCAGCCAGTTCTGAGGGAGGAGCACAGAGCCTTCATGCTCCACTAGGCCCTAGCCTCTATGGCTTCCTGAGAGCCTGTGCTGACATCCTCAGAGGCTGAGTGAGAGGATCGCGGGGAGATGCCCAGGAGCCAGCTGCCTGGGAAGGCTGGGCCATGCAGAGCCACACATAGACAATGTTCGGGATGGCAGGGAAGGCTCCAGGCTTCCTTCCTGTAGGAAGGAAGGCAGGCATGTCACTGTCTCCACCACTAGCAAAGACATCCTTGAGGGTCACTGAAGCTTATTTGGGCAGGACGCACAAAGAATAGATGCCAAACTTTGGGTTCAGCAAAGAACCTGATTCAGTAGCATAACTCAGTGTTACAGGACAAGGGGGCGATTGGCATGGGAACACTTGTGAATGCCAAATGTTCACGGCAGGAAGCGGATATAATGGGTTGGAGAGGGTCTCCTCAAATTTCAAGTCTACCTAGAACAGTGATTCTCAACCTGTGGGTAGTGATCCCTGACGGCGGCAGTGTGTGTGTGTGTGTGTGTGTGTGTGTGTGTGTGTGTGTGTGTGTGTGTAACGACCTTTTCACAGGGGTCACATATCGGATAGCCTTCATATTAGATATTTATATTATGATTCATAACAGTAGCAAAATTACACGTATGAAGTAGCAACAAAAATAATTTTATGGTTGGGGGTCACCATGGCATGAGGAACTGGACTAAAGGGCCGCAGCGTTAGGAAGGTTAAGAACCATTGCTCTAGAAGCTGTGAGGATGGCTCTTATGGGAAAGAGGTTAGAGACACGATTAAGGGCGAATGACGTGTACTATGTGCTATATTAGGCAACACAGTCTCACGGCTAGAGTTCTTACAAAGGGGAATTAGGGCACAGAGATGTGGGAGAGACCACTGTGCGAAGACAAGAGACACACAGGCACATGTCACATGAAGATGGAGGCAGAGATCGGAGTGACGAAGCTATACACTGGGGCATGCCCAGGGCTGCTCAGGAGCCAGGGGGACTTGGAGACTATAAACACCCGAGCATTATGCATCCAACTTCCAGAACTGCTAAGGAAGTTGTTTTGTTTAGATCCACTTCGTAAGGGATGATCGCAGACACCCACGCAGGGACCAAAAGCCAGGGCCAGGCTACATACAAAATTTTATGTTCCGGCAGGCGGTGAGAGAGGATATTTTAGTGGTATTTGATGTTTGGGCAGGAGCTTAAAGAACAGAACTGAAGCTAGACGGCTTCTGGGAGCGGCTTGAACAACTCATTTTCCATCTTCAGGTCCATTTCCGTGCCTGGAGCAGGGCCTGCAGACAGTAGGTCAACAGGAATCTTCACTATCTGCATGGCCTGTTATTTCTCATGTCTGCTGAGCCCCAGAGGTGTGCACGCCAAACTCCTGCCTCCATCTCCCCTGCTCACACTGGATGCTCTGGGCCTTTGTCTTGCTCCCGATGGCTTGTGCTCTCTTTCCCAGCTCTGCTGCTACAAGCTGTCCTCCCGCAACAGGACTGACCTGCTTCTATCCTGTTTCCCTAGCACACCTGATGCCCTGCGTTTTATGGATCACAGTTCTGCACACAGTAGGCACCTACTAAACACTGTCTGGAGATGGGGAATTGGACATGACTGGCCAGCTTGGTTGTAGGAATCTCGCGAATCCAGCTTTACTGAAAGAAGTGATCAGAGGCTGTGCTATTTGTTAAGTTGGCAGAGAAGCATCCGGAGTTTCGGAGGAACGTTATCAAGAGGGAAAGTCCACTCACTGAGCCATTTGCTAAGCTCATGATCTCTTTGCTAGAGGCTGCAGTTTTATCCTAAGTATGACCTGAGAGGTGCGATCTCTAGCCCCTCACCAGCTGTCAGTGCCAGGGGAATAAGAACCAAGGGTCAGCAAGTAGGGCAGGGACTCATGTTTGCACATTGTGTTTATGCACAGCACAATGCCCAGCATGTATTCAATGGCCAGTGCTGAAGATAGGCTTGCTGAGGCTAACCCACAGGCCTCTGACCACCCTGCCTGTCCACTTAGTAGGCAGCTTGTGTTGTGCAGAAGTCCCTCTATGATCAGCTCCTGAAGCTTCAAGCACAGATAAGACCTTTTGGTCACATGAGTCCAGCACTGTGGAGCAAGAGTTATTCTACAGTCTGGATGGATGAACATTCAGAAGCTTCCATGGCTCCAAGCTGACCCCATCCTCACCAAAGGAGTACTGCTGGCTGTTTATGCCACTTCTCTGCCAGTCCCTGGCCACCTTTCTCCAAAGGTCCTTAGGGTATAGAGAGGGACAGTGGTGGCTCCAAACAACAGCTGACAGTCCTTGGGGCATCTAAGGCTGGAACTGAGAGCTCAGCCACTCCAAGGGGCTCTGTGCATCAGGTCTTCTCTGAGCAGCCATCGGCCTGTGTGGACATACAGCTGCACTGGGAAGTGTCTGCCATCCAGGCAGGAGATACACTGGTCTCTTTGCGGTCCTCTTTCTCGGGATATGTACAGCTGGGTGGTGAGTGAGCCAGAAAACTAAGCACAACCTTCCACACCAGCTTGACACTGGGCATTAAATCCATGGCCAGACACATGTGGACACAAAGCCCAAGTGACAGCTGGGAACAGAAATCACAGGTCCTACAAAGGAGCAAAACTTGGCTGTGGTTAGCCTCTGATGCAAGGGTTCTGGTCTCAGCAGATCCTTGAGCACACAAGGATGCGCAGAGCTGGAGAAATGGTAGGCAGTAGGTGGGCACTCGCCAGCAGAGCAGTGGCCAGGATGCACAGAGCTGGAGAAATGGTAGGCAGTAGGTGGGCACTCGCCAGCAGAGCAGTGGCCAGGATGCACAGAGCTGGAGAAATGGTAGGCAGTAGGTGGGCACTCGCCAGCAGAGCAGTGGCCAGGATGCGCAGAGCTGGAGAAATGGTAGGCAGTAGGTGGGCACTCGCCAGCAGAGCAGTGGCCAGGATGCAAGCCTGGCCAGGATTAGTCCTAGAACTGGGACTTTCCAGAACTGTCTGAAGTTTGCGATGTTCTAAGAAGAACAATGATGGGAGGAAGGGAGCAGCGGATGCAGCCAGCGGCAACACATCCTGCCCACGGGGCCCATAATAGCCTTCAAAACAAACACATGCTGCTGTTCAGCCTTCAGTTTCTCTTTCATGGAGATGTTTGAACTGAAGGTTCCTGAGTCTGAGTCCTCAGAACAGCCGGATGCTTCCTCCTCTGGACCCCTGATTCCAGTTCGATCCTGACTAAGGATTCAAATCAAAGTGGAGGGGGTGGAAAGGCTATGGGGTGGTTCAGACTGCTCTTGGCACATGCCTGAGAATACCTGAGGAGCTGGTTGCTCTGCAGTGGGTGGCAGCCTGCAGAGCTGTTTGCTGCAGAACCCAAGACAAAGCAGTACCTGCTTGGGGTGCAAGGCCAGGCCTGTGTCCATCCATCAGGCAGGACATGCCTGAAATCATGACAATTCCAGCCCCATGTGGTACCCAAGATGAGAATCTGGAAAGAAGGGGTTCTCCTTCTACAAATGGGTTCTCCTTCTACAAAGGATTACTGGTCAGAGGCTCCACTGGGCCTGGCCCTCTAGGCCCTCTGCCTCAGTTTACACAGTAGAAAGGACTAGAATGATTCCTTCTTCCCGGTTGCAGCTAAGAGACAGACAGGAGGGCTGGGGCAGACTCAGCAGACATATCTTCCCTGGTTACAAAGGACAATCCTAGTTACAGATACACACACACACACACACACACACACACACACACACACACACACACACACACAGAGAGAGAGAGAGAGAGAGAGAGAGAGAGAGAGAGAGAGAGAGACAGACAGACAGACAGACAGACCAGACAGACAGACTGACAGAACAGACAGACAGACTGACTGACTGAGAGACCACCACCACCTCCACCACCACCACCACCTCTCTCCCATCAGCCCAGGCATGAAAAAAAATAAGAACACTAAAATTCTGGCTTTGTCACATACAGACTTTACTGGGTAACTGGAAGATGTAGACTAGCTATGTAGGTCACAGACCTGCAATCAAAACAAGTCATGACGGGAAACTGCTATCTGTGGAGCAGAACACCAGTGCCAGGGTGTCCCAAGAGCCCCAGAGTAGACAAATCCCTCCTAGTGGGCAAAACTACACTGGAGAATGATAGGTCAGGTCCTGTTAGGGACACCAGCTGGGAGTTGGCCCATGGTCATCCAAATCCCTACACGCCCACTTCTCCTATGTCGTCTGTCCCCCAGAGTGGGTACAAGGAGTGTGTGTGTGTGTGTGTGTGTGTGAGAGAGAGAGAGAGAGAGAGAGAGAGGTAGACAGCTCATAGCCAAGGCACAGAGGAATGATGTAGAGGGAGAAGAATCCAAGGACTGGGCCATGTGGCCTTTTCCCACCTACTGAAGCTTCCATTGCTGTCAGTGAGGAGGGCTTGAGGGGGCTTTTGGGCACTGGGCAGGGTTCTGGGCATGAAGTGATGGGAGGGGTGAAGGCCTGCTGGTGAAAGGGAAGTAGAGTTGGAGTGGGGGCTGTCTAAATCAGTTCTAGGCTCTGGGAAGACCCTTAATCTGGCAAGGCAGAGGATTACTCTGGTCCTCAGCCTAGAACCATCTATGCCCTCCCACTCAGCCTGGGCAGATTGCCCTGCTCAGAACTAGGCAGCTGACAAGGGACATGGTAAGACGCAAGACAGGTCAGACCTGGTACGCCCAGCCTGTTCCTGTAGGTCTTACCACAAGGTAAGGGAGCTGGGGACCCCGGACACCGACAGCAGCAGACAATTGGACAGTGCCACTTGGGGGCTCCTGACAGTGACTCTTGGACCCAACCGGGCCCTTCTAATGCCTCTGTGAAGCTCAACTGAGCCAAGAAACAAAAAGGCTGCATTTTGTTAAAAACCATGTGTTTCATAAAAAACAAACAAACAAACAAACAAACCAACCAGAAAAAAACCTAGTTCCTGATGCAAAGAATATACTCCAACATTCTTTGCTCCAGGAGATACCATTTACTGGAAGGCACAGGGTTGCCCTGGTGCACAGCTCCTTCTCCTTAGCTGGTGGCTCCACTGGAGAAAAGCTAACAAGTTCAGATCCTGAGGGCAGAGAGGCCTTAGAGGGGAAGCGTCAGTGCCTCACACCTCATGGGTCAAGCTCTGGGAGATGCTATGACCCACTAGGTTAACAGGTGCATTAAAGGGCCATGGGCTAGCCAGGCCCTTCCTGGGAAAGGGAATGGAAGACCTGGGGTCCTGGAAGCCCTTTATGCCCTAGAGAGGCAAGGCAGGGCCTAACTTTTCCTATTAGAATTGAAAGTACAAAGAGATGCCGAAGGAACTTGGGTCAGGGCAGTCTGGACAACTGGGCTTTCTGCTCTGATCACACCTTGGGGCCTCAGCAGCCAAGTAGAGATTCCAGAGCGGCCTGTCACTCCCTTTAGCCCAACCTAGGTTCAGTAAGTCTCCCTTCCTGTACTGAGCTGGCAGAGACAGTGGATACATGTATGTAGAAGGTGTCCCTTCCCTGGTGGACACTGTCCTCTGCTCTCATTCCACCTTAGAGCTCAGGCCCTTGTTGAGCAAGGCAAGCTCACACCAGTTCTTTTCTTTACAATCAGCTGGGCTGGGATGATGCAGGTTGATTCCTATGATGCTCCCCAATCTCCTTCTGCAGAGTCCTTGTCCGTCCCGTAGCTCAGGAGGAAAAGGAACAGTGTGGTACTGGGACCGAGGGTCCAGGCTTCCGCTTCCATTGGTCGTCCTTGCCTTGCAGGTAGAATCCACATATCCACATACAGGCCTCTTCCGGGGGAGGATATGCAGCTGCAGGCACAGTATAGGTTGGAAGGGGTAAGTCAAAAGAGACTGGGGGAGGTTTGGGCCAGTGTGTCATGGTCTTGGATATACTGCAAGATGTCCATTTCATCCATAGCTTGGATCTGTTGCTGCTTCTGTGGTCCAGGCCCAGTTTCTGATGGGCCCACAGAGGGGGGCACAGTTGGTTTCCTGGGCAGTGCTGGCTTCGCTGGGACTAGAGGCTTGGGCTTAGTCTGGGGCTTGGGTTTAGGTTCAGATCCTAGGTTCAGAATCTGGTCCAGGTCCTCTTCAACTCTAGGGAACCAAAGAGAGCAGTCCTGGAATATAACTATATACATGAAAGGAATAAGAGCCTGGAGCAACACCATCCCCACATAGGCATGGAATAGCTCCCAGCTTTTGCCTCATGTCAAGGTGTCGCTCACTGGACCATCCACCCAGCACTGAGGAGAAGCCCAAGGGCAGGTCTTTCTGACCCTCCACCTCCACAGCAGCCAGGGTAGAGGCAGACCCTTGGTGGTGACTTCAGGCCTGCTGTTGTCTTCAGGGTACCCAGCCCTTTAGAAATAACTGCCTGCTGTCTGGTACAGACTCCTGACCTTCACTGAGCACTTGAGAATCATCACTCTCTCAAATCCCTACTTCCAGGAAGGATATATATGTGTCTATTTTATAGACAGGAGTTATAGTCTGAGAGGCTAGGTGGCTCACTGAGAGGTCACTAGGTCGTAGTTGTGGTGAGTCACAATCTTGTTCTCTGACCTGGGAGGCACATGATGAAGCTAAATCAACTCCACCCAGAGAAGCAGTAAACATGGATGCTGAGCTGCTGTGGGGACAGGGTCTGCTGGCTGAGGTATATCTCTGTGAGTCACCTGGTTTTCAGAAAGAGCCTTACGAGGCTGGAGTGGACTCATCCAGGACTCATTGGGTCATGTGAGTCAAGAGCATTGGCCATTCTTCCAGAGGACCCAGGTTATATTCTCAGCGCTCACAGGGAGGTTCACAACTACCTGTAACTCCCATCTAAGGGAGTTCAATCCCTCTTCTGACCTCTGAGAGCATGGTACACGTGGTGCAGAGATAGAACTGCAGGCAAAACAGTCATACACACAAAGTAATGCAATAAAAATTTTCAAAAAGATTGGGTGATGGCACAGTCCTCGGATGGCCTACTGGCTGACGGGACTGAGGCTTCAGTAGTGATTGGCAAGGAGGAGAGCATGTCTGGGTACTGAACAGCCAGCCAGACGACCCATTGCTCACCCGTTCTTAGCCTGGGGGAGCTTGCGTTGTAAGTTCCCAGCGGAGGAACTCGATCTCAGAAGCAGATGTGCAACACAAACCTCCCTTGACCCACTCCACCCCGTTAGCCACACTCAGTACTGTGACAGACACAGCAGGCCAGGCACTTCCGCATTCTTTAGTTTGTCTGATGCACTCTCAAAATACTGGGAGCAGATACAAACCCCGTTTTACTAAGGCTTGGATTCCATGGCTAGGGTGACCCATAGGAGGCTGGCTTTCTAGAGGGTGGTCACCTTCCTGGGAACTCCTGCATAGAGGTTCCTTCTCCAGCTTCAGGGAAGGGCTGTCCCTTGTGCTGATGGTTTTATCTCCACAGGTGTCCTTCAGTCATGCCAGGCTAAGTGAGTTCAGCACAGCTGTGGAAAACAGAGGACCTGAGAGGCCACTGAGTTTCTCCACATTCTGGTTCCTCACCTCTAGGAAGGGGAGGGGAGCATTAGCGCTGCACAGCAGATCTGAGCAGGGCTGGCTTATACTTCTTATCAGGCAGCGCCTCAGCAGGTGGCCTCAGGCCACTCCACCTCTCAGGCTCTCTCAGTCTGCCCACCTGTGCTCCTCTAACCTCACAGGGGCCCTTGTAAGGACCAAATAAAACAGGCCTCGAAGTGCTTCGCGAATCTAAGGGAATACTGCACACACTGACTTGGACTGACGTCATGGAATGCTAAACAGAGCAGGGAGCAGCTATAACAGAGCCACTGCCTCACTCCTCCCGCAGGGCACCCCAACTAGACTGACCAGAGTGGATCTGAATAATGACAGGGACCAAGAAGCAGTCACTAATGGTTAGAGAAGGGTGTGGCCAGAGAAGATGGGAAAGGAAGAAGAAAGATGGCCCTGCCATGAACTGGCAGGGTCCTGCAGAGGGGGATGATAGAGAACAAAGGATGGGAACAGTATGGTGGAGGCCGTCTGCCCTGGGCAGTGTGACCTTGCAGAGGAACAAGAGTACCCCAGTAAGGGCTGAGGCGGGGGAGGGTGACGGGAGTGGACAGAGGAGCATTTGGTCTGAACAATGCCCTGGTCCTACAAGGCCTGAAAGAGGCCCGAGTGAGCACAGAGCAGTGCAGAGAACTAACTGCCTGTCAGGAACCAGCAGCTTGGGAGCTCTGGGTGGCCTGCCTGCTTTCTGGGGTGATCGTGACTTTCAGAGCCTGCTTGGGGGCAGGGCAGAGAAGTGAGCAAAAAGTCTAGGCACAGAGGGAATGGGCAGGCCAGTTTCTAGAGAGACCAGGCACTGTAGGGAATGTAGGGAGGTGTTCTCATCCACGGGAAGGCCGCTCCTGCCGGTCTCTGGTGTGATGTGTTTCAACTTTTCTCCAGGCAGCCATTGTGTCTTGACTCACTGGGTCCCGAGCTGGCTTCCTTACGTCCTCGAGAGGACATCAAGGGTGCCCACAAGAAGCTCAAAAGGGCAGAACTATATTCAGAGTTCTTTGGAAAGCCGGACAGCAGCTAAAGGCCTGAGACCTATTTCAAGCATAGCCATGACTCTCTGGGTCTGCTAAGTTTGGGAGGGGTGCCCTGGGTGGCCAGCCACAGCACGGCCAGCATCACCACTCTTAGCGTATGGATGGTTACATGGGACCCTCAGATCATGTCTAACTAACAATGAGGTTCAGCTCCTCTCACTTCCAGACCCAGGTGGTGATGTCCTGAAGTGTTCTGTGCCCCGGAGCCGTAGCTCTCTCCTCCCTCCTAAGCCCCCACGAAGGCCAGAACTCAGCTACAGATCGACTTTGAGACCTGGGATAGAGGTTTCTTGAACTCTGCTTGGTTCATTCAATAACTCCGACATTGCAGCCTCAGGAGAACTGAAGCTGAGGTAAGTGGCTGAGAGAGTGACGGAGGGGTGGAAGCCTGCCATCAAAGGGAGTCCAATTACTGCCTCAACAGGAACAAGGTAGGCACAAAGAATAATAAATTCTGGCTCCTGCTCTCAAGAAGCCAATTCTTTACCACCAGATGTCTGTTAATGGAGGCAGGGATGCAAAGCCCACATTCTCCGAGCCGTGATTCCCAGGGGCTGTGCAAGACTGGGAAGCATAATGAAAAGGAAGGGTCCCAGGGACCAATAAGGCCATGAAATGCTGCGTGAGAGTGTTTGCTTGTGCATAAGCCTGCTTAACGCGGATGTCAGCTGGCCATGGAATCCTGTGAAAATTGCCTTGAGACACCCACAGAACAGTGAACGTGGGACGGAAAGTAAAGGTTTATGGTAGGTGGGGCTGCTTCCCCCCAGAATATACCCAGCCGCCAGACTGCCCCATGCCTCAGTTTCCTCCCTAATGGGATAACTATGATCCTGGCTCCTCCCAGCCATCAGGATGTCAGGAGCCAGCACACACGATGAACGATGAGCTAGTGAACAGATGCCAGGGGCCTCTGAGAGGTGTAAATACAAGATGCCATCGAGGTGACCCAGGCTTGGCGGGCACTTAGAGGGCTGTGTAATAACCTGGGACTGCTATCGAGGGGTGCAGATGTCAGCCTCCAAGGACCACAGGCCTTGGTGCTATCTAAACTGCTCCTGGAAAGAGGCTGCTCAGCTTCATGCATATCACCAAGCAAGCTCTATCCTGGGGGGCACGGACTGGGAGGTAGGGACACCACAGTAGAAGCAACTGGAAGCAGGGTATAGCATAAGAAGTCAGGGAGACCCCACAGCCTGAGGCGGGAAGGCAGGTCTCCCAGCCCTTCAAGGGCTCGGGGCTTCCACCGGAGCTGAGAGGTGGTGACTGAGGTTGACAGGAGTGGTGGCTTTGGGCAAGTGATCTTTCCTACACTATTTTCTGTAATTGCAGAGAACAGCACCCATCTTAGGGGCTGTGTGAAGGGTAAATAAAATTACCTGTGGTGAGGCAAGCCTCCTACAACTCTGAACACACAGCAAGCTCTAAGGAAACAACCAGCATTTTTTTTTTCAAATCTGACATCAACCTTCAGGTAATAAATTAATCCTGACATTCCCTGCCCTCTGATAGGACCCTCCTGGAGGACTGGTCACTGTTCTCTCTGAACACGAAGTAGATCAAGGGTTAGTTTTATTTGTTCCCCAACCCACTTATGCCCATTACACTTGCTCATGAATTAGATAATTTAGTTATGCTATTCCCTTAAAGGAGCTATTAAAATAGATGTGTGAAAAGGAAAGGAATGTAATTCTCTGGGGACCCAGTGGGGCTGCCCTGGTTGCTGACAGCCTTCCCCCAGCAAATCCTCGCTCCCTTTTAGCCATGAGTGGCCACTCATGGCTGCAGGACTTGGCCAGGCCTGGATCCCTCCCTCGTGGGCTGAAGCTAGCAAAACACTCTCAGACTTGGGTAAGAGCACTGAAGTCTCTGGGGACAACAGTACCTGAACAGCTCCTTGGAGATATCCCTGGATGTGGGCCCTCCACTCTTGTGGGTAGTTGGCAGCAATAAAGGGTCACCCAGGGAGACAGCACCACCAAGGTCAGGGTCGTCAAACAGCTTCAGGGCTGTGGGAAGAAGGAGCAGAGGGTAAAAAGAAGGGCTGGTCTATCCTCGGCTACCAGAGAGCAGGCCTGCTAAGCCTCCTATTGCACCCAAGGGAGTGAGCAACGAAAGCAGAGAGGTGGGAGACCCCGTAGGGCAGGAGGGTGAGATTCTTTCAGCTCTATAAGGCATGAGGTGCCTGTCCACCTGGCCTGTCTCCATTCCAGTCCTCCAGGGCTGCTCACTGTTGGGGTGAGTGGCTTCTCAGGATATTGCACCAGACCCCCCCCTGCAAAGTTCCACCAGGACTGGACCCCTGCCCACAGGTACAAATGAGCAGGTGCTGAGGGGCAGCCACCAGCTACAGATCTTGCTAAGGTCATGAATGGGGAGCAGGGGCAACAGACACAAAGTGTTCATAGGACCACCTTCATAGGACCACCTTCGGTGACCCTCTCCCACCTGAGCCACTCATGGCAATCCTTTGGGGGTGTCAATCATGTCTCTACTTGAAAGCATCTTTCCCCAGTGGAGCTAGCTAGGACCCCTGGCCTTTTGGGGTCCACCACTGCACTCCCTCCCAGGATGCCTGCTGTCCTATGGGAACCCATGTTTCTGCTCAGCCCTGAAAGAGGTTTGTGGCTGTGCTACATTTTCAGGTGATGCTATCTATGTATCCCTAGTTCCCTGTGGGCTCTGAGATTTAAGGTTAGGGATCCGCTTGACCTTCCCTTGGTGGATGCTCACCAGGCATGGGATGAATCAGAAAGTTACCATCGAGTCTCTCCCTGGGGAGGAGACCCTGGGTAGGCATGAGGAAAGTTCAGAGAGACAGGTAGAGGAGTCCCAAAGCTACTGAACACTCCCTCTGAGCCCTGCACCATGCCTTGCAGTAGAGTCTATGGGGGTGGCATGCAGTCATTCAAATTAAACATTGTACAGAATAGTATGCACACCTGAGGTGGGCCAGCATTCTCTTTCCATTAAACAGTTCCAGTGCCCATGTGGCTACAGAGGTGACCAGGGAACTATGTCTTTAAGCAACCAAAAAAAAAAAAAAAAGTCATTCTCTTCCTGTATAGGACATTCATAGTAAGTGTATAATGCCAAAACGTTCCAGCCTGTGGGGACACTGGTTCTAACTGGCCAGCATAAAATCTCTACATACCTAATCCGTATTCCATCTAAACAGGACAAAGATGAGAACCACTTGCTCGGGGACACAGGCAGTCAACAAACTCTACGCCAACAGCAGGAACAACAACAGTACTTACAGTCCTGTGTGGTCTCCAGAGGTCTCTGGGGGTACGCTTTATTGCCTGGGCTGAAGAGCCCTGCATCAGGGTCCACCTCCTCATCAAAGATGGTGAGCCGAGGTGAAGGTTTGGGCCTCATGGCCACTTCTGGGTGTTTCTTGGGCTTCTTGGAGCTGGAAATAAAACAGAAGGTAAGGAGTCTCATGAGTGTACAGATGGCCCACTGGTCATCCCCAGGTTTCCAGCTCGGCTGGGACCGTCTGGATGCCAAGGGTCATAGAGGACCATAGGAAGATCTGGGATAGCCCAACCAGAGCAATCTTAGCAGATGGAGCAACCTCAGTGATCCTCAAATCTCCAACTCACAGGTCCTCTTGACCCAAGGGGTCAAACAGACAAGAGGAGGACAATGAAAGAAGAGGGTGTGAGCATGCACTAGGAATGAGCTTTGCCATAGTTTGACAATCGAGTGGATAGTGGCTGATGGCTTGAAGCAGTCACAATCTATGCTCAGTTGTGATGGGCACTGGGAAGGGTAGGGAGAAGCAAGGGGCTATCTGGATTAGACACAGATAGCCAGACAGTTCCTAACTCAGATGATCTACTCGGGTGTCATGCTATCACGTGACCATGGGCCTAATACCGTGCTTCTCTTCTCAAGGTGAGGGTACCTGTTAGGTGTCTCCTGGGGCCTGGTCTCAGAAAGCCGTACTTCTTAGCCACTTGGATATGGGGCAGATGTGGTCTGTGGCTCAAAGTTCAAGGGACAGGGCCCAGAAGTTAGGAAGAGGCCTCTTAGTGACTTTTCTTCTTTCCATAACAAAATTGAAGTGGGATTCCCTGCTGTATGCTGTGAATGTTTTATTATCATCAGTTAATAAAGAAGCTGCTTTGGCCAATGGCAAGGCAGAATATATCTAGGTAGGAAAACTAAACTGAATGCAGGGGAAAAAATGCAGGGTCAGGCATTGCCAGGGAAGCAAAATGTGAGGTAATACCATGGCCACGTGACAATACATAGACTAATAGAAATGGGTTAATTTAAGATGTAAGAGTTAGCTAGAAATACGCCTGTGCCATCAGCCAAACAGTGTTGTAACTAATATGGTTTCTGTGTGATTAGTCCAGTCTGGGCGGCCGGGAAACAAAAGCACAGTCTCCATCCACACAAAATGCCTAACAACAATACAACACAACACAAAACAACTCCAGGAAGGCAGGGATTATTTGGATTTATGGTTTGAGGGTACAGTCCACCATGGTGGCAAAATCAGGGTGACAGGAGTATGACGTAGCTGATCACACTGTAGCCATAGCCAGGAAGCCAAGAGAGATAAATGTCGGTACTCAGCTTTGCCCTTTTATGAAGTCCAGGACACCAGTCCATAGAATAGTGCTGCCCATATTTAGGGTCAGTTTTCCAACCTCAGTTAATCCAATTAAGAAAAATCCTTCACAGGTATGGCCAGAGGCTTGTCTTTAGTTAATTCAAGATCCTGTCAAAAGCCGACAATAGTAACCACCACACGGCCTAAGGCTTTGTTTCCCACACACGTCCTTCTCTCTGCAGCGCACCTGCTGCCCTTCTGTCCAACACTGCGGGTCCCCAGAGGGGCCTACTTCTCTGTGAAGTTCCTCTGGCAGCAGCCCAGCTCGGCTCTGCTACACCTGTTCACTAACTGATGTGCTCTTGCCCTGAGATGTTTGCAGCCGGAAACTGGGGGTCACCGGGAGGCTTCTGGGGTAGGCCACGGTTTTAGTTCTTGATCCAGGTGGACAAGGCAACCTTCATGGAGCTAGATCACATGATCTGGGTTGCCTTGTGACACTGCCTCCACATCAGAAACTTGGTTTTATTTTAACAAGTTGACCTCATGCCTGGGGGCTGCTGCCCATATTAGCCGTTTTAAGATTCCTGCTAACAGCAAGGTTTTTTTTTCTTTCTTCTTTTCTTTTTCTTTTTTTTTTAACTGGAAACTGGGATTGCTTTCGCCTGAATGCCTGGCAGTCAGTTCCACTGCAGTGAGGTCATCTCTGAGCTCATGTTGGCAAACTGCACAGAGGCTGGCTGTTGCCAAAAATTGTAGCAGGTCTTTGGGTGCTGCAAGGCCAGGGACTCTGAGCTGACTATTCCTACTGTCTGGAGGTAGATATATGTGCTGGCTAGTTTTTATGTCAGTTGGACACAAGGTAGCGTCATCTGGGAAGAAGGAATTTTAGTGGAGAAAATGCCTCCATCAAGTTGACCAGTAGGTAAATCCATCGGGCATCTTCTTAATTGAAGACTGATATGGGAGGGCTCAGCTCACTGTGGGAGGTACCACCGCAAGGCAGGTGGTCCTGGCTGTATAAGAAAGCAGGATGAACAAGCCAAAGAGGGCAAGCTTGAGTCCATGGCAGCAGCACACTCCTCCACAGCCTCCCCATCAGTCCCACCTCCAGGTTCCTGCCTTGAGTTCCTGCCCTGGTTCCTCTGAACGATGGATGGACCACAAGTTGTAAGACAAAATAAACCCTTCCCTCCCCAAATTGATGTTGGTCATAGTGTCTTATTACAGTGATAAAAATCGTAACTAAGACACCAGCCTACCCTACAGTCACAGATGAGAGTGGAGAAGCTGTGGAAGCTAGGAAGGTGCTTATCTGGAAGTCCTGGCGTTCTGCGTTACAGTCCTGTTGGGAGACATCTGTCAGGTCTGCCTCACTGGCCAGATAGAGAAGCAATGGTTCAGAGGAGCCGGTGTCTGGTGGAGGCCACACAGCAGACTGCACACTTTGGGGCTGGCCACAGGGTGGTTATTACTTATGATCCTATGCTCTTGCTCCTTACTTTAAATGTCCCATGAATAAGACTGACCTTGCTCTCCTCAGGAGAAGAAGGGACACATTCTAAAGGCAATGGCAACATCTGTGTTCCTAGTCTAGTATTTGTACTTTGCCCATCAACAGAGGCCACCAGGATGGAATGCTAAGCTCTGCTGGTGGCGCTGGGGTGAGTGAGGGAACCAGGATCTCTAGCCTAATAGTGCATATCCTCTGGAGGCCTAAGCTCCAGCCCCCTCAGAGCCTGCAGTGTGGACTCAGCTGTTTCTCATGGGGCGGCTCCCTTCATCTTATCCACCAGGCAGAAGCCACACAGTCCTGGTGAGCCCTGATAGGGGATGCTAACAGAGGCTATGGTCCTAGCAACGATGGACCATAGTCCAGACTCCCTGTGCCTATGTGTCTGGAGGTCCCTGGGAGCTGTGAGCCTTTCTCTGTTGAATATAACCATCAGTTGGGTTTGTGATCCCCTGGGCCAGCCTCAGAGAACCGTGGGCTCTGTTCCATCATCGATATATCCCTTGCTCATCTATCCCAACATCCTCTGCTTGGTCCCTGGCCCTGCACCCAGCAGGCACTGCAGCAGTAATAGGCAGAGAACTCCATCTACACCCGTGTCGGCACCTGGCCCATCAGCTCCAGGAAGGCAGGCCTGAGGCTGCTCCTCAGCCATTCCCGTTGCTTTGCCCTCCATGTCCCGGGCTTCCCGACTCAGAAACCACCTTCTTTGGGGATCAAATGCACATGCTACCCAGTCAAAGGCTCAGAGGGCAGGGGAGCAAAGTTCCCTGTGGATCGAGATCAGCAGGAAGCAGAGATTGGGGAGCCTGAAGAACAAGGGAAGTATGAGAGGACACAGGAGGCCAGGTGAGCTTCCAACCATTTCCCTCTCCTGCTCAGGCTGGCTTGACAGCACAAATGACGCTAGACTGTTCCTCTGGGCAGCTTTCCCTCTCGAACAAGAGTCACTTCTTTGTCCTCCTTGATGATACCTGCGATTTTTGCTAAACTGAAAAAAAGGCAGATGTTCCGCACAGGAGCGCAGAGTCAGGCACTGTCGGCACTCTGCCTCACCCCATCGAGCTGTCCCGGCCTCCGATTTTTCAGATCTCCCATGGGGATCTGGAGCTTTGGGACCCAGAAATCGCCGGGTCTTGTCTGATTGGTCCGAAAACTGCAGAAAGGTATTCAGTAAATACTAGAAGGACGAAGGCAGGCAGGCACGCACGCATGCACGCATACAGGCATTTGTCCTCTGTGTAGCTGGATAGTTATCAGATAGAAGGGAGACAGATTAGCTGACTAAATAGGAGGGAAGGAGAAACAGGCAGGCAGGCAGGCAGACAGACAGAATTATAACACATCTCTAATTCAGACTGTTTCTACTTGTCCCAGGAGGAGACCGGGAGTGAGGGTCACAGCATCAATCTCAGCACTCATCTTTACAAAGCCCTTTCTGTAGTCCATCACTGCTATCCCAACCATGTCCTCTGCCAGCCTTTCAGCTACAGGTGGCCTGCCCATTCCCTTGGAGCACCTCCTACGAGCAGCACTCACCAAGCACCTCCCACACAAAGGTGCCCGTGCTATGTGATGGGACAGACATTCTCAAGATAGGCGCCTGTTTCCAGAGGCTGTGAGCTGAGCAGTCAGTCACAGGCACCAGCCATTCCATATAGAAAACCCCAGTCTGTCACAGCTGGAGCACCGAGGGTGGAGTCAGTGAGGGCTCAGGGAGGAATTCCTGGAGGAGGCAGTGGAACGGGATGGCTGACCTGGTGGGCTGAGGCCAGAAGAGTGTCTCTGGCAGACCGACTGCCAGTCACTCTGCATAACCAGGAACATATATCCCTCTAGGTGATGGTGAGCAGAGGAGGAGGGGGAAGCAGTTCCTCATGGAACTTTGCTCATAGACCATGGTCCGGCCTGAGGAACAAAGCGGCAGGAATGGCAGGCGAGGCCGGCGTAAGGGCCAGAGGGAGCTAGCTATGACAACATTAAAAGATCTGTAACCTAAGTGATGGATGGATGGGGTCAATCACTTCATCTGGGATTCGAGTCACTGGAGCTCTGAGTGTTCCTCCTCCTGTGCTTCCTTAGGCCAACACCTCCACCCAGCTGTCCACAGACACTCAGTTCGCCCTCAGCACTGACAGGAGGCAAAGCTTCTGACCGATACGAGGTTTATTCTCTTTTCATCACCAGGGACTGGGCAGGGTCGGCAGCCCCTGACTTCCTGGTGGACCCGTGCAGATTCCAAGGGCTACCTACAGAGGCATCTCGCCCTGCGCCGGCTGTGTGAGGTAGGGAGGGGCCCCTGCATGGCTGCAGGCATGTGTAAGCATGTTCATGCTGGTGTACAGGCTCCGGTTCTCCTGCCGCGTGCCTGACAGGAGGCAGCTGCACAGCCGGGCCATGTTCCGAGGCAGGCATGTGTCACGGACAGGGAGATGCAGCAGCTGCTGCTGACAGCTCCAGAGTCTGCCTGGCCGAGAAGTGTCTCCCTCCCCGTGGCTCCGGCCCTTCTGGTGAGTGATTGACACACGAGAGCAGCCTCCCCTCTGGCCACCCAGGGGCCTTGTGGAGCCATTCCAGATTCATCCACCTCCCACAGCAACCAGTGATGGGCACCAGCTGCCCTGGACTGGCGAGCAAGGGAGTAACAGAGAGGGTCTCCAGACATAGCCAGCCCGCCTGGGTCTGGACAGAAGGCTGGAGTCCACAGCCAAGACAGACCACCTTCAAAGCCAGGGCGATGGCACACCAAATACAGCAACAGACATCTTTTCCAATGATGCAACTTTCCTGCTTTACCGTAAGGATTTTTTCCTATCTTCACCTTAAATTTGGCTCTTTGTTCCAATTGCAGAACAATCTTAGGGTGCCACTAAACGATCTTTTTCTGTGTGTGCAGGTGCACGTGTGTGCATACCCGTGCATGTGAGCAGAGGCCAAAAGAGAAGCTCAGCTGTCACTTCCCTGGCACCGTCCACCATGTTTTTGAATCAGGATCTCTAGCTGGCCCGGAGCTCAGCAAATAGGACAGGCTAGCTGGCCAGTGAAGCCCAGGGATCTGCCTGTCTCCGCCACCCCACCCCCAGGATTATAAACATGTCCTTGCACTTCAGGCTTCTTTATGTGGGTTCCGGGTTTATTTGAGCCATCTCCCCAGTCCAGTAAAGACTTTCTGAACTCCATCCCTGGCCAGCTTTACCTGCAGCAGCTCCGTATGGGGCTCCCATAGAGCAGCAATTGCCAGGAGAGGTATCTACCCTGAGGGTCGGGCAGCCTCCTGGAATAGACGGGAACTTCAGGGGGAGACTGGGTAGAAGAGCAGGGGTCAGCAGCTGTGACAGGCGGAGGCCTCAGGATATGCAGGGAGGGGTGACACAACTTGGCACACCTGGGTCAGCAGCACCGTCTCTGAACCCATTTTCTTAATTTGGTAAATGGGAATTAGTAGGGAGATCTACGGAAACTCTCTGTAGTCTGTGTGCAGCTAGCGCCGGGAAAGGCCAGGGGTTTGATGCTGTTTCATGGTGTTTGGCTTATGATTATGAACTTAACTAGGAGGTAGGCCCGGGGTGAAGAATCACCCTGGAGAGCCCGCATTGCTATGGAGCCCAGTGTCATCCTCACAAAAGCAACAGCCCAACTCTCCAGGTTCCCCGTTGTCAACCCCTATCCCAGGGACCAGTACCTCAGCAGTGAGTCCCTCTTCTTACGTTATGGGTGACACCATTTCATTTTCTCTGTCTTGTCCTCACCATGTACCACCAGGACACCAAGTGGTGTTGCCTGCAGGGGACCATCCTTCACCCTAAGGTGAATATCTGGCCCTGCTCACGCTGCAATTATTCCAAGAGGTAGAATATCTATAAGAAGACAAGGGCCACTTCACACAGATACTCTGACCAGAACCTGCAGCAAACAACCCAGGAAGCCAAACCAGCAAAAAGCCTCCACAACAGCCAGTCCCCAGTGGCCAAGCATGATCAATACCAGCCAGGTTGTCTAACCGTCACCTTCACTTCCAATTTAATGGGACCAGTCACAGAAAGCAAGTCAAACACACACCCTTAATGGATTCCCTAAGACCTAGGACATCTTGCTTTTATATGCCCATGCTGACAGACCCTAATGACAATCCAACCCTGCCAGCCCCTTTGTCTAATGTGCGGCTTCCCACCCCTGCCTGCCTGCCTTGAGTCTCTGGCAAATGCAGGTGCTGGTGATCATGTCTACCCTGGCTACTGCAGAATGAACAAGCAGCCTTTGTTTCTTCTTATCTGAGGAGTCTCTTCCTCCATCCCCATCAGCATCCCGCAGTATTCTAGCCACTGGCATGACTGAGGAAGTGGGCTGCCACTGTTGAAGACTGTCCGTCACCCACGTCATTCAAGCAGATAAAAACAGAGGAGTCACCAGGCAGTGGTGGTGCATGACGTTAGTTCCAGCACTTGGGAGGCAGAGGCAGGAAGATAGAGCTCTGAGTTCGAGGCCGGCCTGGTCTACAGAGCGAGTTCCAGGACAACCAGGGCCACACACAGAAACCATGACTCAAAAAATAAGCAAGCAAGCAAGCAAACAAATACCTGGAGAAGTCCAGGCCTGGCATAGGTAGTGGTCTCAGCTGGAAATGAAGAGTCCTGAACCCCCCCCACACCCACACCCCCCTCCATCAGGTCATTGAAGCTCCTACTCTCAGGGTGCCCCTGGTTTCTTACAAAGGTTCCTCAACTTTATTACCCTGAACACTGAGTCCAACCTCCTACTGGACATGGGCTGTCATGCTATGAATGGCTGATGTTGGGGGCAGCCTTGAACAGAAGAATGGTAGACATGGCCCCTCACATGATTCGATCCGGAAGGGATCAGGTAAGCATTAACTCCAGCAAGAGCTCAGCCTAGCACACTCTTTCTCCACAGGGACAGAGCTGTGGGAGGCAGGCCTGCCACCTCCAGGTGTACAAGTGCTCCTGACAGGTACAAGCCGGGCCTGCACATAAACTATCACCTGGTGCTGAGATTTGCATAACAAAAGGAAGCAGGCACACAGCCTTCCACAGTTCCTCTGATGTGAGAGACACACAGGCTTTGGGAAGAAGACAAACTAGTTACCACATTTCACAAAGAACTTTCCTTTCTTCCTTCTGAGTCCTGGGCCTAGAGCCTTAGGGGCTTTGGCGGGAAAGATAAAGGCTGCTTGAAGGCTAGAGAGCCATCTCTCCACACCACTGGAGGCCCCTTTGCTCCTGAAACCCTAATTGTTTTGCAACTGAAGAAGTCACAGCTTGGAGTTCAGCAAACTGCCTGTGGCTTGCTGCAAAGGTAGGATTTGAATGCTGAACCCTACTTTGGGGATGATCATACATCTCGGAGTTCCAGCTTTCAAACTGTGTGCTTACAAGAGACCCCAACCTTTCCCACAGCTATCTAGGGCCACTTCAGAGGACAAAGATCTAGCTCCCGTGCCTGTTTGAATGAAGGCGATTCTACTTGGGTCTGTTTTTCACATTCTGCATCTGTGTGAAGTTTTTCTCTTGAAAAGCAGCCTTTGCTACAGAAATAGAAAGGGCAGAAACCACTTGCTAGCCACAGTCCCTGGAGTCCTTCGGCTGAGGCTGGGCCAGGAGCAGTAAGTACCTGCATGGAAATACAGTGGCAAGGCTAGCTGTGCCCCTGGGTAAGGGTGGCTGAAAGTTTGACTCTGCCCTCCTCACTACTTCGGGGCCAGCAACCACGGAGGTACTGCTGGGGGGTCTCCACTGCTCTCTGAGAACCTGTTCAGTGGGGGATGTAGACAGCAGAGGGAGTCAAGAAGAGCAGGAGGATTATGAGGAGAGGCATTGTGGGGGGTACCCTATTCACCCCACCCCTCTGCACTGTGTAGGAGCATCTCTCAGACTTTGGCATAAGTTGGTGCCTGGACTGCTGCAGAGTGAGTAACCATGACTCACAGATGAGGGCTCATTGACAAGGGCTCCATGGAAGGGCCCAGGGCGCCTGGGAAACTGTATCCTCACCTGGCTCCAGGCAGAAACACAGGCCCTAACTGTGCTCTGATGTAAAGGCTTAGCCAACAGAGGCCTGGGCCTCCTGGCTCAAAGTCCCCAAGGTTGTGCTATTTGTTTAGCAAGAGGCACCCAAGGAAGGGCATTCCAGGGGTTAGTGGGGGAGGAGGGGGCAGCAAGGCTGAAATTACCCCATCCCCCCAGCTCCTGCCATGGATTCTAGATGCTGGGTGAGGAAATCTAGGAGCAGTAGCCGGCGTTCTACAGATATTAAAAAATGGAAGGGTCATCCCACAGCAGAAATTTCATCCAAATACAAAAAGTCAAGTATTATTTTCATATTCAACACAAGCAGTTATTTCATGGAAAACGAAGCAAAATCTATGGAAAAATAATGATAAAACAGTCTCCAAGGGAAAAGGTCTTCACTTGAGTCCTGGGTCCCCCCTTGAGAGTCTGAGAGGCCAGCCTCACAGACAGGCGGGGCAGGGGCCAGCTGTGTCCTCTGTCACTAGGAAGCTGGGAAAGAAGTGGCAGGCACAGTGGTGCTTTGATGGGCGGGATGACAGAGAAGAGGGGCCTGAGACAGGCAACCGTGTAGGCCCAAGGAGCTTTTCTCAGCCAGGGCCTGGCTCTGAGGCCATTACTTAGATGAACAGTTCAGCCAAAGATGGCGCCCTTCCAGGGCCTGGGCCTGAGGGCTGGCTCAGAGTCTGGGGGAAATATAGCTCTGGTCCGGAGAGAGCCTTAGCAAAGCCGCGGAAAACACCCAACTGTGGAATCGCAGATCTGAAATAATCCCACTGGGGAAAGGACTTTGGCCTGTGTTTCCAATCTCTCCCAGTGACCAGGGTATTTTTTTTTTCTTTGAGTGAGGATGAAAAATGTCTCTAGCACAAGGCACAGTTTTCTCAGAGCCACAAAGACACTAAAATAGAGTTAAATACGGAAAGTATGTGTGACAGAGAAAGGCGTCTGGGACAGAACATTAATTGGAAAAGCAGAGTGAGAAACAGTATGTACACTGTGTCTAGAGTCCAGACGGCACGGGCCAGAGTCAGGGGTAAAAAAAAAAAACCCAGAAAAGACAAGGAGTGATGCTGTCTGAATGAGCTGGGTGTGGGCTTTTCTCGGCTGACTCCCCTGGTCGCGGGCTGGTTAAAGAGACAAAGAAAAGCCAGGCCAGTCAGGCTCCCGCTTTGTGCCAATCTCTCCCACCCGTGCAGACGGTCCTGAAATGGAGCCTGCGCGCCTCCTTGTGGCCACCGCAGGTAACGCCTGAGGTTGAGCACAAGGAAGGCTGCTCCAGAAATGCCCTGAGAGCTGGGGGATCTGAGCTTGGGAGCCAGGGGTGCTGTGTGTGCAGAGGAGCAAAGGAACTCGGACTATAGGCCTCTAGTGGAAACAAGAATACGCCACCAAAGGGTGAGGTGGGCAGCCCTTCTGTCCATGAGAGGGAAACCTGACTCTTCAAGTCACTGCTGTGTCATATACGCATATACGAAGCGCCCGGGCTACTAACTTACTTATTTACTCTATCTATCTATCTATCTATCTATCTATCTATCTATCTATCTATCTATCTATCTATCTATCTATCTATCTATCTATCCATCGATGTCAATTTGACACAAACTAGAGTCACCTGAGAAGGGGGCCTCGGTCGAGACAATGCCTCCATCAGATTGCCTTCAGGGATACATGTAGTGCATTTCCTTGAATAATGACTGATGTGGGAGAGCCCAGTCCACAGAGCGCAGTGCCCCCTTTGGGTAGGTGGGCCTGGGGCATAGAAGACAGCAAACTGAGCAAGTCCAGGAGATGCAGCGTCCCTTCACGGTCTCTGCTTCAACTCCTGTCTCACTTCCGTCAGTGACTGTGACCTGGAAGTTGAAGCCAAGGAAACCTTGTCCTTACCTCCCCAAGTTGCTTTTGGGCATGGTCTTTAATCACACAAGTAGAAACCAAACTAGAACACCAGGCTTTGGCTAAGTCCCTGCTCAGAGGAGTCTTGACTTCTCCATGCATAAAAACCCTTCCTAGCTCTTGCCACATTGCCAAAAGATGATCACAGATGGCTTCAAGCCCTCGTTCTGCCGTTTGGGGCTGTTTGAATGAGCTCAAGACACTTGACTCTAGACTCCAGTGTCCTACCACAGAAAACAAAGTCAGTCTCACAGGGATCTGTCTCCTACAGGGTGCCAGCAATAGTCCCTGAAAGCAGTTTCGCATGTTCTGGATCTTTTCACAAATGAAGGAGCCAGTGGCACAGAGTGCGCTTAGCGAGGTTTCCTATGTTCTCAAGCCTCTCTTGGTCGCATATGAAGCATATACACATGTGTCCTGATGTACCACACACTGACTGCAGGTCACAGCCAATTTCAGAAGTGCTGTCCCACAGGTAACACGAGCTCCTGCATGCAAATGCCAATTAGCTCAGTTCCTGGCACTGAGAAAGCTCGCGAGAAACCTTACTTATTATTATTCCTGACAGAGCCGATAATACCAACTGGTGTCACATGGGTCCTTAGGAGAAAATCTGGCAGGATGGGGAGTCCTCTTGGTGCTGCTTTCCCAGAATCCAGAAGCCAGTGGCCCTTACCCCCCAGGGCACAGAGCTCTCCACAGGTGGTCCCAGGCTGGCTGCCGCCTGCCCAGCGCCCGCCCCTCAACTCTGCTACTAGACTAAGAAATTCAAGGCAGCACTTGCCAACCCCAAGAGCATTTTCCTACCCAAAAAAGGAGCCACTTTGCTAACTATGTTGTTCAGCCAAAGGCTGGTGCAGCCTCAGAAGTCCATTTCAGCTTGGCACGGCTCCTGGTTACTTAGAACGGCAGATGGCGTGAGTTCAGACAATGCCCTATTCTTAACAAAATAAAGCACCCAGGCAGGGTCCTAGGGCTGGGTGGGGCCCTTAAGGAGTGGATATTATAGGGTTCTCTCCACGTCACCCTGGTTTCCTTACTGCCTGTCCCTTATGGACCAGACCCCTCCTCCTCACAATATACACACTGGCTGGAGGCTACTGGGGACACTAGATTCCCCTGGCCTGGGGACCTCTGCCCAATGTGAGGCCTCATCTTCTCTGTGGTGGGCTCACATCCCTGCAGTCCATGTTCCACATGTCACACTTGGGGAGGACAGCCCATGCCGAATGGGTGGCATGCTGGGGACCTCATCTTGTATGGCATCACACTGAACATGCCTTTGTCTAATTCTTCGGGGGTTCTTGTTTCAGGCAGCCTCCCCTGTCTGTATCCTGACCCATTTGTCACAGTGTGGGGAAGGGTGCCCCGGGCCGTGGTCTGGTTCTGCTGAAAGCGGACCTTATGATGACGGCTGACGCGAACACCTACACATCCTAGATAATCTCCCCCAGTGCTCCACGCAGTAGGTACTGTCGAGAGCCCATTTTTACCGAGGAAAACTGGAGAAAGAGGCAGATAGCCAGGGAGCCTTGGCTACTGAAGGATGGAGCTGGAATTCATGCCCCAGCGGCAAGCGCTCAAACTCATAGCCAAGCCAGTGCCATTCTTCACCTTGGGCTGTTGTTTGCAAAGGGAGGGACAGCTGAGATGCAGCACGCAAAGCACAGGGCATTATGCTCAGCACAGAAAATATTAGTATATTAGCTGCTCTTTGCTCGAGCCAAGAAGGAGAAAAAGTATTCTGGGATGGCTGAGTAGCTGGTTTCCATTAGGGAACCCATTGTGTTCTCAGCCCACATCCACTGGAGGGGCTGTGGCAGGAGATGTCTAGCTGTGCATCTCCTCCTCCCTCCGGCCTGTGCCCTGTCCCCCACTTCCAGCACAGGGTGGTCCCTGTAGCCAGGGGTCAGGAGCGGCTCACTGATTGGCTGGATGCATCAGAGAGGCATGAAGCAAAAGGGGTGCCGAGCTGGTTTGCCTCTCTGTCTCCTCTTGGAGCACGTGTGAGCGTGTGAAGGGGACACTGTCCAGTCACTGTCACAGGTGACTTACACCCACATACTCACGGAGGCGTCCAACAGTCCTGGAGGAGCTGAAGGAAACCCTGCCTTACAGACGGAGAGGCACGCTCAGGGGCAAACAAGTCACTCAGCGAGAAGGAGAACCCAGGTCCCAGTGCCAGGAGACTGGGTCCAGCAGGCTGTACTACTGAACTATCATGGGGCTAAATGTGTAGTTAGTCACAGATGGGGGATTTGATGAGGGATGGGTAGGTGATCCTTGAGCCCAGCCCCCAAAGAGCAGAGTGAACTCTCTTGAGCACACCAGGTCCAAGTCCCATGGCCCAGACCTCTTTGCGCCCAGGACCTGGGAAGCAGTGGAGACCTACCGCATGATGCCCAGGGGGTCGAGCGCCTCCTCCTCCTCCTCCTCCTCTTCCTCCAAGGACTTCTCCACATCCTTGTTGCTCAGGCCCAGTGTGGGCGGCTGCATGTCATTCTGCTGCTCAAAGAAATCAAAAGCCTCATCGCTGTCCCCTGGCTGGCTGGCTGTGTCACCCAGGACAGAGGGATCTCTAGTGGCAAGGCCTGCAGCCCCTGCAGCTCTGGTTCCTATGGGAGAAGAAAATAAAAGCTTGATGCCCACTTCCAAGGAGACATCGCCACGCCCACCTCAGAGCCAGGTTCTCAGGGCTTCCTGAAACTCACTGGGACCCCAATTCTGAGAGTCTGGGAGAGGGCCAGGTTCTGTGGTATCCCCCTCAGGGATGCCAGCGCCATGGGAGGCCGGTGTGGCCTAGCCATGGGGAATGTCAGAATAGGCCGAAGGTAGGAGTTTCAGAATTTCTGTGGCCCAGTGTTGTGTGAACTTTGCCCAGGGAGACACAGACAACTCTTTGTTCATCCCAGCTAGAGGGGCACCTGCAGAACAGAGGGAAGAGTCCACCCATGTCTAGCTTGATGCGCTGAGTTTAACTGGGGTTACTTAAAGGATGGCTTATAAGTAGCTATACCATGTTAAAAAAAAAAAGCCTCCTTCCTAACAGCTACTGCTTATCTATCTGTCCATTGTGTGTCCGTCCATCCATCCATCCTTCCATCCACTTACCTATCAGTCTGTCTGTCCCTCCATCTGCCTTATCTGTCACCTGGGGAGAGGTGGGGCCTTCTGAGTTCCTCCAGCATCCAGGAGGGAAAGTAAATGGACTCATCTTTTGTGTTTCACATACAGGTAAGTGATCACAGCTGCTAAGAATCCAAGAGAGTAACAGCTGTGTCATGCCAGAGGCCGGCATGCCACAAAACTCAGAGTTAACTCTACCACAGAACCAGCCACGCTAGTGCCCAGCAAGCCCGGTGGTGAAGCACACCAGCCAGTGTACAATGAGGTTTGAGCAGGACCACCTCTTTCTCAATGCTTTGCAATAGGAAATCCCCACTGGGGGCTCTGCTGACCTAACCATAGGCAGACAACTCCAGGAGCCTGTGTGACCAGATTTCTACCCGAATGAGTGCAATGAGCATGTGGCAGATTCCAGAACAAAGCGTGACCACCTCAGGACAACCGGGCTGACATCAGCTTTCAAAGCATGAGAGGCAGGTGTTTGTGGTGAGTTCAGTTCAGAAAGGGGAAGCAAGCCCCCAGAAATGTGCATAGAGGCTTGGCATCATTGCGGCATCTGCACATGCAATATCTGTGAGTGTATCTGTCTGTGAAAGGCTGGGAATAAATATAGTCCTCCCCCACGGACAGTTTGAGAAGTGTAGGTTTGGACTGTGTGTTCGTTTCCAAGCAAGCAGTGACTGGGTAGCCACTTTTTGAAACTGTCACTTAAAAAGAAATCACTCAGCCAGGCATGGTGGCGCACGCCTTTAATCCCAGCACTGAGGAGGCAGAGGCAGGCGGAGCTCTGTGAGTTCGAGGCCAGCCTGGGCTATGGAGTCCGTTTCAAGTCAGCAGGACTACAAAGAGCTGTCTTAAATGAGCAAACATCACTCAGTGGTTACAATCCTAAAAAGCGTTCTTCCTTCACATTTGCTTTATGGGAATTATGTCCCATAGAACCGTAGAAATGGAGATCCGTGAGATCAGAAAAGAGCAAAGTTAAATGACTGTCGGGAAAAGGGAGGGGGTGAGGAGAGATAGGCACCAGATGTAGGTGTGGCCTGGTCCCACCATCCAGAGATGAAGGGCAGATGGCCCAGGGCGATTTAAGTAGACGGGAGTGCTGGAGGGGGCGGTATTAAAATACCACCCCCTGGGTAACAGGCTCTGTTCGAAGCATCTCATGTGTGTTAGTTCATACACCCCCAATCTCCATCAGTAATTACTTCTCTTATTGAGAACACTGATGAAAGAGGGAAGGGGGAGGGGGTGTCCTGATACTATAAAGACGAGTTTGAGGTCCTTGGAGCTGGCTATAGGAGTGCCAGATCACACCCACACTCTCTATGTGGGGTATGGGCTGACTGTGATATCCACAAGGGACCCAGTCAGCAGGTTGGGTGGGGAGGCACAGTGTTCTCTGGATGTCACAGGCTGCCAGGTTTGATTGGCAGGAGGCAGAGGGATGTGCACACGCAAGTGTCTAAGTGAAGGGAGATATACAAGGCCATGGGGAAGTCCCTCTATGAATACCTGCTGGCACCCGGAGGTTAGTTCCTTGAGGGCTGGGGCTCCTGCTTACCATCCAGCCCAGGAGGTCACTGAGGCCCAAGAGCTTTGCTAAAGCTTGCAGGCCATGGAGGATGGCAATGGGCCTCCCACTGGGTCGCAGTGGTGGTGGTGGTGGGGTTCTGGGCTGCAGAGACCTCAGGGACACGGGACAAAGCCTCAGGTACCTAGGAATTCTAGCAGCTCTGGGCTGCCCGCCAACTGGGCATCCTTGGAGACACAGCGCAGAATTTCATCAAACATGGCTCTCCTTTCCCGAATGTCAGACTCCCCGACAAACAGGACCTTTCTAGGCAGCGGGGGCAAGCTGGCTGCTGGGTAATGATTGCTCAGTTTCTGGTAAAACTCCTCGATCTCGCTGTATTTTTTGGAGACCTGGAATGAGAGGAGTATGTGGTTTCCTGAGAGAAAAGCCAAGGGTAAGAAACTTCCTCACCCTGACCAGATATGTACCCGGAGCAGGCCCCTATGCCCTGCTCAACTATGCCGCTGCCCGCCCCGCCCCCAGCTCACTCTCTGAGCCCCAGAGAGGTCTAAAGTCTTGAAGGAAGGATGCAGGAGTGGAGAGGCCTAAGGTACTGCTGCAGGTTTTGTGTACAGCCCTTTACAGGGACCTACGTGTCCTGCAAATGACCACGGCCTACACCTATTCTGGTCTATCTGAACCTGCCCAGAGTGAGTTCGGCACCTGGCAGGTGACGGGCCACCTTGTGACAGCACTGTGAATCACTTGTTCACAGCACAGACATCTTGATCATCCTCTGACCTGAACCGGCCTTCTGGTGGGGCCTGTCCTGACATGGGGCAGAGCTGAGAACTGCCAAGCAGGAGTCCCTGATGATGGGTGAAGCAACGCCTGCTGCTGCCACCAGGTGCTCCTTGAGTCTCCAAAGGCAGCACTTACTTGGCTTACTGAAGATCACAGACTAACCATCTTGATTATAGCTGACTTCTCCCAGTTCTGAACCTCCCCACAGCTTGGCGATCACTGTTTCATGTACTCTTGCTACGCTTTTGCTGACACAGAACTCTCTAGCTGGCCCTGGGGTTCATGCAGTGAGTAGCCACAGCCCTGTGGGCTTGTACTGGGATCTGTACAATCCATCTGAGCGCAGACAAAAGTCACGTGCCTTATGCCCTGGCCTTCACCAGCACCCTGGGTTTCCTCAGTCCCGGACTCGTTGGTGCTTCCCTGGAGGCTAGGCCCATCTCCACAGGACATATGTGGCGCCGTTGAGGATGAAGGCATGGATGACCCGCACCCCCAGACCTGGCGGTACCGTCTTAAGTGTGTACACTGGTGTGTGACTGGACTGAGGGTGGTCCCATCACTGGGACTCTGGAAGGCTGTGGCCCACAGCTCGTTAACCAGCACACCACCCCATTTCAAGGTCCTAGACACCAGAAGCTGGCTGTGCAATGAGGGTGGCAATGAGGGAGCATCAGAACCCTCCAAACAGGGAGTCCCCTGGGATAGGAAGCTGTTGCCTATAGTTCCAAACTGGCTCTGGGACTTTCCCGGGAAGAACTCTCAAGGAAAGAGTAAAGAGGATCCCCGGGGCACCAGTTTCTCAGGTTCCCACCTGAATTCCTGAGTTCTGAGGCTCTGGCAGTGGCAGCCAAGCCACAGTGGGGAGTGAGCACCCCCTGCTGGCCTAACTGCTCCCTGCAGGCTCAGGTTACAGACTCACAAAACAGGCAGTGTGAGCTGTAAGTCCCAGGGGCTCTGGCACCGTCCACGGCTCCCTCACCCACTCGTGTTCTAGGCAGAACATCAAGCAGCTGCCAGCAAATGAGACAAGAACGACAGGGAGCTAAAGTGTGAACACCAAAATACCCGGTGACTGTGTGTGGCAAGCATTGCGGAGCACTGGGTTGACAGCAATGCTACCTCACGGTCCTCTGGTAAGTGTACACTGACTGTGCAATCAGGGTTCACAGGCACAGTTATACTTTATCTGAGGCTGCCAGATCTCAGATATAGTGCCCCCCCCCCCCGGGAGGGCTGGCTTTACGCCATGGCTAGCAACTAAATGCTTGCTTTTATTAAAAAGTATATATCCTTCTAAGGAACGTACACGAAATACGAATTCTTTTAGCTAACTCATAAAATCCCAGGGGGATTTCAGACCTGGGAGCATAACTCTGGGCTACACCCTTGGATACCATGGCAAATGAGTTTTCCTTTGCCGTCTTAGGTATTCAAGATCTGCGCAGCGCCGCACCAGCGTGTATGCGCATGCCCACGCTTTGTACGCACCCCAGCATGCTTTCCACGGGGCGTGGGCATAACTGTTTAGGACAAAGCAGCACTAGCGTGGCATGTGGAAGTGTCCCAGGTGACCTTTCATTCACCCTGCCCTAACGATCGGTCCTCCGTACAGGACAGTTCCACTTGGCACTGGAACCCCAAGTGTGCTCGGGGCTCTGAATACATGGGTGCACTGAACTCAGGTAATTTGAGGTCAGGGCAGATTATCAGGAGCTGCAAACGGCCCCACAGAGCAGACCCACTCTCAGAACATGGCAGACCCAGAACTATTGGCCCATGTTCCACCTAGGTCCCTAGGTTTGATCTAGGAGTTGGTCTAAGGAGCAGTCAGATGAAAAACAGCACTGTTGTGGAATGTCCCTTAAGGAAAGATTTGTGACTTACGCTATCTTTTTTTTTTTTTTTAATGTGCATTGATGGTTTGCCTGTGTGTATGTCTGTGTGAGGGTGCTGGATCCCCTGGAACTGGAGTTACAGAACATTGTGAGCTGCCCCGTGGGTGCTGGGAATTAAACCCGGGTGCTCTGGAAGAGCCATCTCTTCAGCCCCCTTACATCATCCTTATAAATTTGGTCCCTTGCTGTCACGGAGCTGTACACTCATCATTTTCCTTTCGGTTCAGATGCCTGGAGTTGTGGAACCAACCTGCAGCAGGCTGCTCCCTCCTGGTTCCCCTTACCTTATCCTTAGATCCCCCCATTCCTGCTCACCAGGTCTGGACCAAAGGGTAAATAAACGTGTGAACACATCATTCCTTTTTTGAAGTTCTCTGTTCCCTTAACTTCTGTGACTTTGGTCACCCAGCCTCACTTTTCTGCCCTGATGCCAGACTCAACTGCTGCTGGCTTGCTGGTGTCTCCAGGACTTCTTTCTCGGCTCTTCTCCCTGCTATCCACTCCTAGTTCTTGACAAGACTTCCAAGCTGATGTCTAAATGCCCGAGTCTCAGGCCCGGTCAACTTCTATGCTGGGCTTCCTGAGTCGACCCAATGGGAGGATAGCACACTGACCAGTCTCGAACCTGCTCTCCATCAGTGTTGCTGGCCTTGGCGAATGGAAGCTGTCTCACACTCTCCTTGCCCCATCTACTGCTTCTGCAGACTTCCAGCCTGGTGGCTTTCTGTGTTGTCCCCAGAACCAGGCTCCTGGTCTCCTGATCCCAACGCCTTGCTGTTACTAGACTCTCTGGTTAAAGGCAGATGGGACTGTCACGTCTCTTCTTAAAATGACTTGTCTGCAAGACAAGTGCAGGTCCAGCTGTGTCCTGCATGTCACCCACCCTTGTGTCCTCCCAAGACCATGATCAACCGCTCAGAGGCTCCAAATTCTTGGCCCCTTCCCAGCTCCTTTGCCTCTCTGGGACACCTTTCACTCCTCCTGTGCTGTTCAGCACCCTCCCCCTACTTCTCTCTCAAGACAGAGATTTTCCGTGTAGCCCTGGCTGTCCTGGAACTCACTCTGTAGACCAGGCTGGCCTTGAACCCTGAGATCCGCCTGCCTCTGCCTCCGAGTGCTGGAATTAAAGGCAGGCACCACCACCACCCAGTAACACCACCTATTCTTTAAAACACAGTCCTGCCCTGACCTCTTCCAGGAAGTTTCCAGAGTCTTCTCTCCAAGGTGTATTAGGCTGCTCCCTCTACACATTCCCAGTCTCCCCTGTGCGCCCATCACATCTACGCCTCTTTACAAGTCTGCCTCCTGAGGACTCTCAGTATGGATCTACTCTGCTGTTCCAGTCATCCCACAGTCTAGCATTTTAGACCCTATGAACGCGTTGTATAGGGAAGTGTCAGCATGCTGATGCTACTATACCCCGGGGGTCAGACACCCTGCCTGGGCACCTTCAGAGGATCATGGCCAGGGCCCTCTGCTCACCAAGAACTGGACAACATCTTCGGGCCGGTGCTTGGCAGACTTGAACACAGCCAAGCGGGTCACCACCAGGATCTGGTATTCCACATGGCCAGACATCATCTTGCCCCGCACTTCCTGGTGCTGTGGCACGGTCAAGTCAAGGCCCGTGTGGACATTCTGAACTTGCCTGTAAAGCGAAGGAAGGCAGGTCAAGATCAGGTTCAAGTCAGCGGGCTTGGCCAGTGAGGTGCAGGTCAGTCAGTGGGGCCCGGTCACTGGGTTCTGGGCCACTCAGTTGTGTCCCTATCAGTCTGTCTCTGCGGGGGGGAGGGGGGAGAGAGGGGTACATAGACTAAGAGAGGCACCTGAGTCTGTGAAGGGAATCTGAATGCACACACACACCACCTCAGTTCCAAAGAGGGCAAGGGGGCAACCAATAGAGTTGTCAAAGCTGGGGAACTAGATGACATCCAAAGCTGTGGAGAAACAGTGGCTTCCTCCTGTGGATAACCTAGGGGATAGAGACACCTGCCTGGGTACAGTTAGAACATCCTCTCTAGGCTACAAGGATGTGCTGGCTAACCTATTGCTCTCAGAGAGCTATGAATGCCACCAGAACCCATGGAGTATTTTTAATGCAACACACACACACACACACACACACGTTGGGACCATTTGGAGTCCTGGCCTCCAGCTGCTCTTCCCTGCTAGAGATCTTTACTTTCCTTGTGATTTAAGTTGCTGAAAGCTGTGTCAAAGTTGTTTACCAGCTCTGCTTCATGAGCACGTATTGCTTTGAGGATCAGAGGATAAGGTTTTCACCTGTTGGTCCACCTGACTGTTGGGTATATGAGTCTCCATGGTGCTATTGAATAGAGGGCTTCTTACCAGTGACTAGAGGTTCGTGTCTCTGTCTGTGCTGTCTCTGTGTGTCTTTGTGTGTTTCAACCTCCAGCCCCTTGCCCGAAGCTCGTGAACTGTATGGTAGCGCATAGAGTGCAGACAGGCATTGTGCGCTGCACACACACACTCCTGGGAACAAGGCTGGCACACAGAGGCAGCCTACTAAAAGCATAACATACACAATGTGTGTGTGTGTGTGTGTGTGTGTGTGTGTGTCCAGTGACTGCACAGACCTTACACATGGGGAATACTTTCATCAGCAAGCATAAATCCCACTGCAGGCTTGAGCTAACCCACCTCAGGGGAAGCGTTGCAAGGCATCCAGGGCAGACACGTGCTGCACGATGAGCTACACTAAGCCAGCCCATTTCTTTATCAATGGCCAAACGACAGCGTTCTGTCTGATGCTGAATGAAGATCATGGTACCGTCACAAGGCAAGGAGGGAGCAGGGAGACTAGAGGCTACAGGGCGGAGGAGAGGGACATCTGGCACTGCCAGCAGGTGGAATACGTGAAATTACTTCATCCACTCAGTCCCACCTAAAAGAGGGGAACAGACACCCCAAAAGGGTGTAACTTATCTTTGCTGTCCAAGCTCCCGGAAACGGGAAAACTTTTCCTCAGGACTGTTAAGACAGTGAAACTGGGTAGGGGAAGTGAAAACATGGAAGGCTGTTCACCCCGAACAATGGTCCACCCGGAACCTCCCATGGACCCTGTTCCGTGGAGGTGCCCCACAGCTACCCATACCAGGAACTGAACTCTGCATTCTATCCCTATCCCCTGTGGTATTGACCCCAGCAGCTGAGCGTACTGTTCAACAGGAATCGCCACGTCTCAGGCTTGGTTTCCTTGTCTTCGCGCCTAGGGCTGAGCTGGTTTAGAAAAGCCCACTTGCACAGTTCATCGCTGCTTCTGCCCTGTGTCCAGACAACTCTGCCTGATCGGCAATTTATGCTCCTCTGTCCCTCCCTGAAACTCCTGACCATTAAGTTCAGGCAAGAGCAGGAAGCCCGGAAACATGACCTCATAGAGTTCTCAAGATGTCCCCTGGACAGCATAAGCATCATCTCGAACTTGCAAGAATGACAGACTTAGGTTACTGAATCCTAAGCCTGAGGTTTGTTTGTTTGTTTTTGGCAACAGGGTTTCTCTGTGTAGCTTTGGTAGTTCTGGAACTAGCTCTTGTAGACCAGGTGGCCTCGAACTCACGGAGATCCGCCTGCCTCTGCCTCCTGAGTGCTGGGATCAAAGGCGTGTGCCCCCACCGCCCAGCAAGCCTGAGGTTAGTAACTAGCTTAAGTTTTGCATGCTATCTTACTTCATTTGCATCTGTTCAGCTCTGCCTTGAGACCCAAAGCAGTCACAGACAACACCTGCACGGTCTGGGTGTGTTCTTGTACAACTGGAATTGTTAGTTCCCGCCGCCAAGGCAGTTACGTCATCACCTGTCGCCAGGTACCTTTTTGTCAGCTATGTGACATGTGCATCCTTTAAAAGTGCCCGCCAGGCACAGCTCGCTCTATTGATTCTCTTGCCTCTCTAGTCTGCTCTGTCTGTTTGCCTGCCTCTCATGTTTTCACTTCAAGATGGCTGTTCATTCTTTCACTACCCCTTGCTCCCAATAAACCCCTTGCACTAACTTGCTTAGTGGCATACCTTAGCGGGATCCCATGAAAGGTAACCACTTCACCTTCGCCCCCCCATCTCTCTCTCTCTCCTCTCTCTTTTCGAGATAGGAGTTCTCTGTGTAACAGCCCTAGCTGCCCTAGAACTAACTCTGTACTAGGCTGACCTTGAATTCACAGAGATCTGCCTCCAGAGTGCTGGGAAAAAGGTGTGAGCCACCACCGCCTGGCACGCCCTTCTTTTTTAAAATTCTTCCAGAAATCACAAAAGCAAGTAGTTGGCAGCATGGTTCAGGAGCATAGTATGCTCACCTGTGTCCTAAACCAAGCCATGCAGGTCCCCAGAGTCCCATAGCCCACCACAGGCCTCAGCCAGACTCAAGGCCTTACATGAAGTCCCAGTCCAATGGTACCCCAGTTCCTACCTGTGACCGGGACTCTTTCTTCCAGGCCATCTTATCTAACCCTCCGTTTGACTGTCAATCACGTTCTACAATGAACCCGTAGGAAGAAATGCCGATTCCCCTGTCCCACCTGCTCCCCATCCCAGGAAGCAGTAAACTCAGGACGGCAGCCCTACCACCAATCTCCACGTCCTCCGCCTCCCTCACAACCTCACCGGCTTCAGAAGGCAAGGAGAACCAAAACAGGCCTCAGCCCCTCTTCCCCTCAGTGGGGTTGCTCCACCTGGATTCCAGCCAGTGCCCGCAGAACATGGGTGCAGCCGCCATAGGGTCTCTGTCTGTGCCTTTCCATCACACTGAGAACGAAACCTCATTATCTTTCTCTATTGCGGGCTCTCCAGGGCCACCTCCCGCTCTCAATGCTCCCTCTCCTTCAGGACACTGGCCTCCGGACTGTGGCTCTTGCTGTCTTCTCGGCTGAGCACAGGTTAAGATTTCCTTTCTATAGTTCTCTCCCTCAGGGGACTTCTCAAGTGTCTGCTCACCTGCCTGTCTCTCAGAAAGTGTGGTCCCTCGACCACACTGTGTGAAACTCGTGGCGATCCCCAGATCTCCCATCTTTTCACCTTCTTCCTTAGCATTTATGCCTTAGTCCTTGGCATAGCTTGGATTTTCCTATGGCCCACCTGTTCCCACCAAAGCCTCACTATCCTAAAACCTGGACCAATATCCGCCACAGAAGAGGCCTCTGGGAAAACACCTGCTGGTTGGATGCATGCATGCATGCATGAAGCCCAGGAGGTGTCCAGCAGGAGGAGGCTGGAAATGTCAGTTGATCCTGGGTCCAAGGCCACCTCGGCACTTGCAAAGGTGTCAGCATTCCTTGAAGGCAAGCTCTTTGGGTCTACTGTGACTATCAGAATGGCCTTCGCCCTCACCACCAGCAGCGCTCCCTGGTCTGTAACACCAAGTTCAAGGCCATGGGTCTGCCTGCTGTGGCCCACAGGGACATTTAACTTGTTCCCATGCGTATACTTGTCTATATGGAACCTCCATCAACAGAAAGGGACATTGAGGCTCAGTGAAAGGAAAGAACTCACAGGGTGACAGGGATATCTGATCTAATGGAGACGTGGCCTGAAGCCTCATTAACCAAACCAAGAAGAGAGCTTCCAACATCAGGGGTTATGTACAGAATTATACGTTTTGAGACAGAGAGCTGGGAGTATAGCTGAACCTGTGGGTGTTGTGTCCATTTACACAATGGGGGAGCAAAGGCAGAGTATACGAATATCCTTGAAGTTCGCCATTTTACAGTTACTTAAAAACCAGGTAACAAGTAGGACCACTCTCCCCCTTCCAGCTTTTCCAAGTTCTCTCCCAGCTGGGTCCCTTAGGTGTGGCTCTGGGTAGGTGCGCACTGCCCTCGACCTTTTAGCGGAAGCTCCTAAGCTCTCTCCAGCGCCAACTGCCGGGGTCTCAGCTTTACGTGGTGGCCGCCAACAGCAGCAGTGTTCCCAGGGCAACTGGAACTTACAGGCCCTTTCCTCCCGCAGCACCAGCCACCCCGGTGCGGGTATCCCCTGCACGACCAGCTTGTTTGATTCGCTGGTACACACAGAACTAGCACTGAAAGGTTTGGGGGATCGGAAGAAATGACTCCCCAAGTACGCAAGGACAGGGAATGGCCTCTATTCCAGTCAGCGCCATTCCCAGCCCCTTCTAGAGTCTTGGATGAGTGCTTGGCCTCAGTTTCCTTGTCTGTAAAACCAGGGACGCTAGATGGCGCGCCACCACAGCCGCAGGGTAGTCGGGGTGCACCGGAATAAACCGCCAGGTTGCTAGGGTGCTCAGGACGCGAGGGTCGGGGGTCTGGCTCACCTGGAGGTGACAAGCACCGTCGGGGACTGCATGTCGGCTGCGGGCGGGTGGACGATCACGGGACCGGGCGTCACCAGCGCCGCAGCGTTCCAGCCCCGCCCAACTCGGCCTCTGTGCCACCTCCCCGGCTCTGGCCCGCCCCCTGCTGGCGCGTCTTGCACCTCGCAGCCTCCGTGGTCTACGGAGTAGTGGGGTGCTTTGCTTTTCAGCCTTCCGCAGATGCCCCATAGTCGCCTCATAAACTTGACACCTGATGCCATTTAATCCCAGCACATGCTTAGGCCTCTAAGGCGATAGGACTGCAGCCTCTATTCCTCAAACCGCTCTCTTACAGCTCGCTGCAAAAGCACTCTCTCTTCTCCTGGGGTCGTTTTCATTTAGCACCCTCTCCCCTTTCCCCCCTCCCCTTTCCCTCTTTCTCTCTTCTCTTCCCCCCAGCCCCCCCCCCGTACGTATGTTCAGTTAACACTGCACTTATGAGATCAAGGAAAGACAACTTTCAGGAATTTGTTTTCTCCTTCCCTCATGGATTCCGGGGTGGCGGTTGAACTTAGGTCACCAAGCATGCATAGAAAATGCTTTCACTCACAGAGCCATTGCACAGGCAGGGTCAGAGGTCTTAAAGCAACCTCCTCTCCGGTCCCATCCTAAACCCTGCCCTCCTTTCCCATCCTTCCCTACCATCCCCTTTCTTCTTCTTCTCCTCCTCCTCCTCTTCCTCCTCCTTCTCCTCTTCCTCCTCCTCCTCCTCTTCCTCCTCCTTCTCCTCTTCCTCCTCCTCCTCCTCCTTCCTGCCCATTGCAGAAAGAAGTGGAGTCAGAAAGGAAAGGGCTTTGTAAAGGAGCAGGTCCTAGAGAAACAAGAAGTGCTGAGCCAGAGTGGGAGCAATATTGTGTGGAAGCTCCAGAGACAAGGAGGGGCTCAGCGGAACCTGAACAGAGGAGGCAAGCAGGAGTCAGGGCAGGAAGTACTCAGAGTTTGAGCTTAGGACGCTGCACTGACCTGGAGACCAACTCTGGTCATCAGAGAACGGCGCACAAAGGGGCGTCCTTGTGCATTAGTGTGAAGATGACTGACCTGTGGCGCACTCCAGAGTGGGAAACAGTGGAGGCTGCTGAGCTGCAGAATAAGGGCCAAGTGTGAGAACCCCAGGAGATGGGGGTTACATGAACGTGGACAGAGGAGTCAAGGTGCTGCAGTGGGCTGAGATGAGGCTCTGTCCTTAGAGCGCTTGCCTGCCATACACCAGGGCATGAGTTTCATGCCCAGCACCGTGTAAAGCCATGGTGGTGGTGAGTCCAGCACTCAGGAGGTGAAGGAAGGAGGAACCAGAAGTTCAAGGTCTTCCTTTACTCCACAGTAAGTTTGAGGCCAGCCTGGGGTACTTGAGACCTAGTCTCCTCAGAGAGAGAGAGAGAGAGAGAGAGAGAGAGAGACTAAAAAGATGCTGCTATGGTTTAGCTCCTCCAAGTGGCTGGACAGTGGTGTCTTTTGTGGCTAGACACTTGGAAGAACCCTGAGGTGGTATAATGATGAGTCTGTTTTGGACAGGAGAGACTTCAGGACCTGGGGTTTGGAGACCATTGAATATATTTGGTCAGGACCTAAGGACTTAAGACTCAGAGGTGGGTGGAAAGGAGACAATTAAAGCTAAGGGTCCGGGTGACACCTTCTCTGATGAGAGCCCTGAAGAGCTATCTTGAGAGACCAAAGTGGGGACTCCCCACAAAACCCCAGGCTGCTAGCATGCCTGCCACCAATACTGTGTGAGCTAGTGAGCTGGGCTTGTCCTGTGCACTAGAGGAATCTCAGCATGCCTGGTGCCTGCCAGGGGTACCACAGGATTCCTGTGAAAGTGACCCACTTCCTCGATAGCAATTCCATTTTTGCCTTCCGTGGGTCCCACAGGCTCCAGTGCATAACTGTGTACAATGCCTGGAATGTGGGATCTAAATCTGATACTGTGTGCTTCCTGCTCAGCCTCCATGGTGCAGGCAGTGGTAACAAGGACCATGTTGCACAAGACTTTCCTCCCTCTTGTCTGGGCAGACCTCTCCATGTGCACTTCCCCTGGAGGGGAGTTAGGCCTCCAGTGCTGTGGACTCTTAGTTCAGCAGGGGGATGTCTGAACTCTGGCCTGCCATGTCCAAGCATCCCCTTTGTTTCTAGTGAATGGGTTGTCTGAGGACCTGCTCATTTTCTCTGTTCTTTCATTGATGCTCCAGCGGTTGGCTCACTTCCATGTGGTGAAGTGGAGGGACCACCATCTTACTAGTCATCCAGCCAATGCTTACAGGCCCAGCTCAGGCCTGGGGCTGCAGAAGGAGATTCAACTTTGTCCACTGGTGTTCACTGACCGCATGGGGATAGTAGGAGATTTCAAGAAGGATGCAGACTCTGGGGGTATGAGGACACCCTGGAGATGGCGAGCTCCTGAGGAACAGCCTGGGTGGGGAGGGGTGTACGGAGAGCTCTTCCAGGAGGAGGTGGTACCTGACCCGAGTGAAGGAAAGTGAATGCTCTTGTTCTGGTTTTCTCTGCAGGGAGCCATACGCTTGCATCCTCTCAGTTTGGAGGTAAAACAATTCCATATTTGGCAATGCTTTAGGACTGAGCGTCCAGGCGCTTCCCGCATGCGCAATAACCTAAGTGTCCCTAACCAATCCCGAGGACTCTGGTGCCAGCGGGACTTAGCAGCCAATCAAGGCGTGAGTCGCATCACATCTCCCTATATAAGCAGCCGCCATTCAGCGCTCTCCCTCTCTCGCCTCCCGCTCTCCCTTCAACCTAGAGGCTCTCTTGCCTCCCGTTTTTCCTCAACCGAGTGCTCTCCAATAAAGCGTGATCCGGGAAGAATCCTGAGTCTGGCTGTTTATTCCGCTGGTTGGGAGTCAGCCAGATTTCTCCTTGGAGAAATGGGTGTAATTATGTAACAGAACCACACCCATGCTGAGAGTGATCATAGCAACTGAGAGAGATGGAATGTACCGCACGTGCTGTGGATCAAAAGCTGCCACCAACAGCCTTCCTTCTGCTTTGACTGCTTTGAGGGACAGAAAGGTAAAACCTTTCACATTCCCTTGTGGCTCAAAGGGGGCATAGGGCTTACTTCTGGAATATATAGGAGAGTCTCTGCTGCTCTTCCGGAGGACCTGAGTTCTATTTCAACCACCCACATCAGGTCATTCACAACTGTCTGCAACTCTAGCTCCAGAGGATCTGATGCCCTCTTCTGGCCTCTGCAGATACTAGGGTGTGTGTGTGTGTGTGTGTGTGTGTGTGTGTGTGTGCGTGCGCATGCACACACACACACACACACACACACACAAAATCGTTTTTATTATTTTTTTCCCCAAGACAGGGTTTCTCTGTGTAGTCCTGGCTACCCTGGAACTTACTTTGTAGACCAGGCTGGCCTCAAACTCACAGAGATCCTCCTGCCTCTGCCTCCCACATGCTGGGATTAAAGGCGTGTGCCACTACTACCTGGCTTTAGCAGCCAACTTTATGGAGGCATTTCCTCAGTTGAGGTCCCTCTTCCCAGGTGACTATAGTTTGTGTTAAGTTGACACACACTGACCAGTGCTGTTCCCTTCATCATTGTGTGTCTAGAACAGAAACCCTGGGTTCTATGATCAAGGTCAGAGCGATGGACATTCCAAATTATTACACAATAAGCTTTGATTCCAAAAGTCCTTGTTGATTTTTAATTTTGCATGTTATTGTAGTTATTGTTCTGTTACTGCGAAGAGACACCATGACGAAGCTAACTCATAGAAGAAAGCATTTAACTGGGAGCTGGCTTCCAGTTTTAGAGGGTTAGTTCATTGCCATCATGGCGGGAAGCAGACAGGCATGGCGCTGGAGCAGTGGCTGAGAGCTTTAAATCCTGATCTGCAGACAGCGGGCAGAGGGAGAGAAAGACTGGGCCTGGCATGGGAGCCCACCCCCAGTGACACACCTTCTTCAGCAAGATCACACCCCATTCCCTTTCAAAGAGGCAGAGGACATTAGACTTTGCATGCTTGGAGAGATATTGTCTCATTATTTAGCCCAGGCTGGCTCAAAAGTCAAAATCACTTTGCCTCCTGAATGCTAGGATTATGGATAGAGGTCACCT
>PVIU01017071.1:0-42971 GCA_004026605.1 Ondatra zibethicus
GATCTAGTGGGAGCTCACCAAGGCCAGCTGGACTGGGACTGAACGAGCATGTGATCTAAACAGACTCTCTGAATATGACTGACAATGGGGACTGACTGAGAAGCCAATGATAATGGCACTGGGATTTGATTCTACTGCATGTACTGGCTTTTTGGGATCCTAGTCAGTTTGGATTCACACCTTCCTAGGCCTGGATGGAGGCTAGAGGGCCTTGGGCTTCCCACAGGGCAAGAATTTTCCTACTAAGGAATTTTCTAGGAGGTTTATCCTTTGGAAGTTAGTTCAGTTGATGCTCTCACAGTGTGGGGCATGAGTCCCTGCTGATAGCATCTCTTTTCAACCTATAGGTTGACTCAGGAGTCAAGAATGTCTGCTTTCCCATTAAAACTTGACTAGTAAATCGCCATAAAACCTAACAAGTTACCAAGTTTATCTTGACTGTCAGATTCACCATGTGAAAGATATGACAACTTTTCCCATTGCTGACATTCTTTGATCTTCATTATTACTATTAGCCATTCTAATCTCTGTTTGCCCTAACCAAATAGGACACTGATCAAGTCTAGGTAGAGTAGTATTTTGTTTGTTTGTTTTGTTTTGCTTTTCATCATGACAACTTTCTAAACAAGGTCTCTCTCTTGCTCTCTCACTCTCTCTTTCCTTCTCTCTGTCCCTGCCTCCCTTCCTCCATTACCTTATCCTAAAAATACACATAGCACTGTCAGAACATGTAATAAAAAACCACCCAGGATCTATAGCTCATACTTACAAAAAAATAATAAATTACAGATGGTTCAAACAGATTTGGATGTAAAAAGTAGCAAATGAGATATTTTTTAAATTACTTTGGAGTATGAATGTAGGCTTTTTCTAAAGAAAACACAGATCCCAGGAGCCTTAAAGACTGTTAAATGAAACCTCATAATGCTGAAATATTTATGCATATGCATAATAACAGAAAAATAAAAACATCATAAATAAAGATTTATTTGAAATTCTTTTGCAAGCCAACCCATTCATTAAGGAGAAATATAACTATTTTTAAACATAGGAAATAAATCTTACTCAAAATTGATATTAATGAAAATTTAACAGGACCGTTTTATTTCTGCTTGTCCTTTGAGGTGAGGTCTTACTCTCTAGCCCAAGAGGTATTAGACCATACTCTGTATTTTGGGCCAAACTTTAACCTGGGCTGATATTTCTGCCCCAGACTTCCAAGTGTTAGGACTATGTGTATGAAGGAATAGTGTTTGAATAACAACTATTTTTTTCATTGTAAGGATGTATCAGTGAACAGAGTAAATAAAATACCTTCTTTGATGAAACATTTTTGATGAAGACTGGTGTTACCTAACAAGCATTTTATTACTTGGTTGAGGCAGAAGGATCCCACATTTTACTCTGGTGCTAGAGTGGTAAACACAGTTAGACCCTCGCTGAAAAAGAAAAAGAAAAGCAGCAACAAAAGAAAAGAAAAAGAAAAGGTATACGCATGTGTGCATGTATATGTGTGCGTGCGCATACGTAGTACTAGTGAGAAGGAAACTCCATGGTTGTCTAAGATTTGGAAGTGAGGGAGATTTGTGGGCAAGGTAACAAGGTTGTCTCAAAGGTTTCAATCCACGGGAAGTTCAGAGCTAGAATGACTTTTCACAGCTTCCCTGAATTGTTACTCATAGCTGAAAGTTAGGATCTGGCTATTTCTTTGTCTGAATCAGTGGGGCTTTGGGTGCAGCCAGTCTTAGATGAAATACATACTTTTGGGGAGGCTTTTCTCTTTTACATGGTAACTACGAAGAGATTTTTCAGTTGTGGGCTGAAAGAAAGAATACCTGTGAAGAGTCATAGCAAAACACTAGCATTTATTCTAAGAACACTGGAAAACGTGTGCCATGGGCCTCAGGCATGTTTGCAGAGATTATAGGGAACATTTGCGTAAGGGATGGTTACTCGATACCTGGTGTTACTATGTAAATCTTGGAGAGTGGTCAAAGAAACAATATGGGCTAAAGCCCTTGAAGGAAGTGGGGTCATGTCAGGGGTTATGGATGACACCGGGCAGAGTAGGAGTGGTGCTAGATTGTGTTAGAGAAAAGCATTTCTGCATATCACGCAGGGCATTATAGAAACTGGGCTTGAACCTGGTGACAGTGAGAAAGATTTTGATCAATCAAGAGAAATGATGTTGCCTGTGTTGCAGAGGCTGACTAGAGTGCTGGACAAATGACTCAGTGGGTAAGGTGCTTGCTGTCAAAATGTGAGGAACTGAGTTCAGATCTCCAGCACTCATATAAAAACTGGGCATGGTGACACAAAATGAGATCCCAGGAGAGAGGGGCAGAGACAGGAGGAGTCCAAGTACTTGCTGGCCAGCCATTCTAGCTGAAACAAAATAGCAAGCTCTAGGTGAAAGATCCTGTCTTAAAATAATTAGGCAGAGAGCGACTGAGAGAAGGCATCTTGATGTCAACCTCTGACATGCATAAGTGAGCACAACATAGAACACACACACATATACTCACACACGCGCACACACATATGACACATATAAAAAGAAGGAAGGAATGAAGGGAAGGAAGATGAAGGAAGGAGAGATGGAGGAGGGAAGAAGAAAGGAAGGAAGGAAGGAAGGCAAAAAGGAGGGGGGAAAGAAAAAAGGAAGGAGGGAGGGAGGGAGGAGGGAAGAAGGGACGGAAGGGAAGGAAGGAAATCCCCGCAACAGCTTTCTTATTCTTACCCCGATTCTCATCAATGTTGTCTTCATTTCTCCCCACCTTTACCTCATGTCTCTTCCTAACATTCCACAAAGATAAGATAAATCCTTTGTATATGTTTGTATTTATTTTTAAATGTTTTCAACTTAATGTGGGATAAATTATATACATTAAATAATGCTGCTTTCACTTCAAATTGCAATGATTTTTTAAATGTATTTCTGCACATGCTTTGTCTACACCACAATCAAGTGGTAGAACATATTGAGCATGCAAAAGCTTCCCTGGTGCCCCTTCCAAATCACTTTCCATGCCTGGCTAATCGTTTGCTTTGTGCTACATTAGATTTTATTTTTGTTTTTGAGATTGTCAATACTTTTAGTCTTTGGCCTAATATAACGTTTCAGAAACCTGTCATGACTCATGATAACTCTTCTGTCAATAGTCCATTACTTTTAATTGTCTAATGACATTCCACTACATGAATACACAACAGCTTATTTGTCTATATACTCGTTATTATTTGAGTCACTAGAGTTCCTTATGGACTGAGCTGCTGTCACCATTCCTAGATGTGTCTTTCATGGGACATGTGTTGTCATTTACCTTGGAAAAATATCTAAGTGTAACATAGCAGGTGTGTATTAGATTTTAAATTTACCTATTTGTATTATTGCACATTCAATAAAAGAATATATAAGAATTCTAATTGCCCCTCCTATGTACTGATATTTAGTCTGTATACAGTCAATTGAAGTGTTTGAGTCTGAGTCTCATTTATCAATATATTCTTGCACCTGTGCAATTTTGTGCCAAAATAATTTTGCTTTGATTACTGTAGCATTATGTTATTAAACTTATATATCATATACCTCCAGTTTTTCTTGATTATTCTAGCTATTATAGGTTTTTCACATTTCATATAGTTTTGTAGACAGCTTTTAAATATGATGACACTCTTCTAAGGTTCTAACTGATCCTTGCATTTGCTCCACATACAAATTTGAAAAGAATAGATATTCTAAAATAATTGAGTCTTCTAATATATGAAAATAGAATATTTGATCATCTATTTAGGTCTTATTTGTCTCAGCAGGATTTTATAATTTTAGATATATGCTTTATATGTAGTTTGTTAAGTATATCTGTCAGTTTTCTTCATGCTTTTATATTTAAATATTTTTCATTTATAATGAATTGATAAAATACTGAGGTATTATAGGTTTTTGTACATCTATCTTTTATTCTGTAACTTTGATAGTTATTATTTAGTAGATTTATGGATTTCAAAGTGTAAGACTATCTCATTTATAAATTATAATCTCATTTTTTATTTCCTAACTGAAGGTTTTATTTAATTTTCTTATATTATTTAATTGGCTAAAACTTCTAATACATTGTTCAATAGAAGTGTTCAGAATAGATATCTTCGCCACAATTCCCAAAATACAGTATTAAGCCTTTCATTAATAAATTTGGAGGTATTTAGTGTTAGTTTTTTTTATTGACTTTACTTAACAGTTAGGGAAGATTTATTCTGTTTCTAGTTTGCTGAGAACTCTGAATCACTGGATATGCATTTACTTCCAGTGTCTTTCCTGACCCTCTAGAAATGGTCAATAGTTTCCCCCTTTGGTTCTGTTAACATGAGGAATTACGTAATCTATCACTTAATGTTAAATCAGCTTTGAACTTTTAGGATAAGTCACAACACTTTAACTATGGATTCTCCTTGCTTTCGGCTGGATTTGGAACTTTTCATGCTCCCCTGTGCTCATTACAATATTGTTAAGGAGACTGATTTCCTGTGATGCCCTTGGTGCAGAGATCATTCTGACCTAATGAAACTAATTTGAAAGTGTTCCCTTCTCAACTTACTAGAAGACTAGAAGTGTAGGTTAGCATGATTTTTTTTACTTAAATATTTGATAGGATATATCAGTCAAGCCATCTGGATCTGCAGCTTTCTGTGTAGGAAGGTTTTAGCAATGAATTTCATTTGTTTAACATACATAAGGATATTCAGTTCTATTTATTTTTGAATTAGTTTAGGTACTTCTTATTGTTCAAAAGATTTTTCATTTTATCAGGTTTACCAAATGGTTTCTTTACTAGGGTACATTAATTTGTTTTTGAAAATTCATAATTAAAACAAAAATTTAATTGTACCTCCACTTTATAGTGGGTTGGGTACAAAAGGGAATGAATCCAAACTTGTTGGAATGTAATTTTGCACCAGATGAAAGCAATAGTTTTAATTCCTCTACATTTTGACCTAGAAATTCCAAGAGTAGAAATTTATTCCTGAAAAATAATTATGTATGTATTTAGAAATATCTAAGAGTACTAAAAGTATCATTTAAAAACAAAAAACATGGAAAACCACAGAAACTGATAAACAATATGTTTGCCAGTGAAGAATCAAACATGTGTATAACTGAATATTATGTTAAAGGAAAGGGTGCAATAATACATGTTTTTAGGGAACTATGTCTTTTATATGTTGTTAAGGAGAGAGGAAAGGTTGTTCAACAGATTTTCACAGCACTCGTTTTAAAAGAATATGGAGATCCATAGTTAGAAATGCTCTCTAAAATTACATAGCAAGCTGGTTGGGCTTTAGCAATTTAAAAAAATCAGGAAAGAAAATTATTCCCAATTTATCCCCTTAGGTGCCAATTGACATTTCAGAATGAATAGGCATACTTAAAATGAGAACCTAAACTCAGACAAATGTTTTATAACGCACACACTTTCTGCTCTCTCCAGCACCAAACAGATTTCTGATTTGCATTTTGTCAGTTCCTCCAGGTTGTGAGCATAGCTGTCTGCAGAGGCTTCCTTCTGCTCTCCCCACTTGGAAGTGGTCCAGCTGGGACTCAGCAACACACCGCAGGAAAAGTGATGGCAAGAATTTTGCTGGAGCACATGCTGACGTACATATATTTAGAAGAGGGAAAATCCAAGACATTCTATAGAGTGTAAGTAGACTGTCTGGTAGAGCTTCTCCCCAATATTCTGTAGGGTCACAGTACTGTGCGATCCACTGGAAAAATACATGTGCCAGGGTCCAGCCTGGGTTTGGGTACAGGTCCTGAGGCAGAAAGAGGGTGTTGGCCCCCTTTCTGACTACCAGGTGGATTGCACTCAAGGGGCCCCAAATAGCTGGAGCCATCTTCATATTCAACAGAGTTTTTCTTGCCAAGGTTGCATGAACAGTTTTATTATTGGCTTCTATTTTTGACTTTAAGAAATACATCATATTTAATGAATACATCGAATTATGAAAGCCCCCATTGCTCCCCTTTATGCTTCCCCAAATACATTTTCCCATCCCCTACATAAACTTAGCTAGACATAGAGTTTGGCATTTTTGTAGGCTTAACTAAATATCAAGCCAGACACATCCTGCACTCTCAGCACTTATGTCAGCAGGCAGCTACTTGTGGTTACAAAGTTAAAAAGTAATAGATATGGGTACACTGCTTTAAGGACAACAATATTCAAACCCAAGCTATTCTTTCATATCTTGCAAGATATGCTTTTACACAGTTCCCTTTTCTATAAGAGGGACCCATGTCTCAACCTCTGTGAAAGGCAGGCTTTGATAATGCGCTCTTTCCCACTATACCATACTTCTTCCACCAATATAAGTTCATTTGTATGGTAAAAGATGGATCTATCAGGCCATATTTTATGTTACCTGTTCCCCATTGGATCATACTATGTCCTATCATTGATTCTATATGCTTGGTGTCCGAGGAACTTACTCTCCACAGTTGATACTATGTGTGTTCCCAAGGTCCTTTCCATATTCTGTGGATGCATGCCTTACTCCCCTTTCCAGAACTGTAAGACATGGTTAGTGTTCCACGTGCTGTTTTCTCATATGTACCCAACTGTCTCTATTGAGTCAGAAAAGTTTCCAGGATTAGGAGTTGTAATCAGTAATTCCAGATAAAAGATTTGAGAAACATTAGGTCCTGCCGAATCTTGGGGGGAACATAATTCAAGAAAGAACAGCATTTTCAGAGAAAATTACAGCTGTTGCATGTGGGACTGACAAAGTAAAACTAAAGAATCCCCAATATATATTATAACTGCCCAAAGAATCGCCAATATAATGAGAAAAGAGCCTGCAAGTTGCACGAATTTTGCAAATGTCGATGCTGTCCTTGCCAAGCGAGAGAACTTTCCACAGGTGCCTTGTCCCAAGCAAATCCATTGGACAGTTGATCTGAGACTAGCCTGCACAGTTCCCGGTACAGATGGGGGATTTGAGGCTTCCACTGAGCTTGAGATATAGGCATTGGGAAATATTAGCATTTATTTTCCAGAAAAATTGCAGTGTCTTTTCAAGGATGGAGCTGATTTGGGCTCTGAAAACTTAGGATCATGGGAAGAGCCTGAGATAATGAACTGAGAAGAGCTGAGCATTCCAGACAACAGGTTTGGGGTCCCGTTGGGAAGGCAACCTTAGATTAAAAAGTGCTGCATCAACAAGATTTCAGGGTTTGTTCCTAAAAGACTTAGAAAAGTTCTGAAACCTAATTGGCTGAAAACAAAGATAGCTAAAACTTTTTTCCTATCTCCCCAGATGGATTGTTGGGGGAACTCACTGAGTTTGGGTTAATTAAGAAGATAAATCTCAGTGACTAAGATCTCTTGGGAAGGAGGGAAAAGGGGGAGGGAAGAGAACAGAAGAACAACTTCTCACGTCTGTACAGGACTTCTATTGCTAGACTTCTTCCTAAGCTCCTATAGATCACACGCTCTCCTCACCATGAGTGTAGGTTCCAGCCAGGCAGGAATTTGTTTCTGTTGAGTCCATAGAACATCAGAAGCCACATGAAGCCCCTCTGAAGAGGTCAGTGGTTTCTTCAGGTTCCGCCTCTGTGGAGCAGAAGCTAGAGGGATTGGGGTGGGCCATCTGGGACTTGGATGTCTTGTAAAAGCTGAGGAAAATGGAAGTGTGGTTGGGGGAAGGAAGCTGCACAGTGGACTGGCTCAGCCCAAGTCCTCCACGCAGCATGCTCTTTTAGCCCTGTGCTGCTCTAACACGAATCAGAGAACTTCCCCTCGCTTTGTCTGTTTTCTTCATTTTCTGCTAGTATCCAAAGGCTATGAAAGCACGGCAGATATCGATCCCTTCCAACCATTCTAGCCTTGAAGTCTGAGCCTGTCCATTAGTAAAACAGCCACAGAGAAATCGAGATGGCAATTAAAGAAAGGGCAGGGAGGGAGGGCAGTGCTGATGTGAGACAGGAGGCAAAGCTAAGGTGTGTAGGACTGAGGGGATATGGTTGTACTAGTCTTGTCCCAGACAAGTATGACTTATATCACCCACTCATTCACTCATCAGCTGAAAAATCCCACACTGCTTATGGGGGTCAAAAATACATTATATATATAATTGTATAAATTACATATTGTAAATTGCATATTCCAGTCTTAGAACACTGGTTTGAAGATGTTGCTTTCATAGAATTAATAGTCTAATGTCGTAATTAAAAATTAAATAAAATTAAATCTCCTAGTCATCTTTTATACATGGTACTATTAGTGAATTAATTATTATGTATTCTACTTATTTTGTGCATTTTTAAACACATATATTCTCCTTGAATATAAATTCCACATGGTAAGGATTTTCCACTTGTCTGCTTCTTTGTTATGTTGTTTAATATTAAAGGAGAAGAATAAACAATTAAGTGCATGATATCAGGTAATAAGTACTATGAAGAAAAGTGGAGTTCACTGATGAGTATGCTGTCTTGTTTGGGGAAGGGTGTTTGGAAAAAAGTTTTTGAGGGGGTCACAGTTAAGAAGATAAAAGAAATAAGGAACAGAGCTTCTGATATTTTAGCATCTTAACTGTACCAGCTATCATCTTTCATTATTTTTAGGGCTTTTGAGGGAAAACAAGGTTAGAAAAGAATGACTCTGCCTTGAGAAATCACCAACATCCCAGAGTTTTAATGTAGAGATATTGATGTTTTGAAATGTTTTAAAAACTGAGGATGGCAAGAACACTGGCCCAAGACACCGGCCTTTGTTCTGTTGGCCTCTGGTTTGTTGTGTGTGATATTGTGGCAAACTGGTACTCAAAGTTCTATGTTTTAACCTTTCTCTGCAATGTTGTTGTCTTCTGGTACAGTTAATCTATGAGGAAGGACAATCCCATGACGAGAAGGATCTGTTTGGTACAGATTTCAAACTTGGAAACAAATGTTAAAATCTAGTGATGGACAATCTCTCTAGTGCTACTGAATTCTGTCTGCTAGGCTTCCCTGGATCCCAGGAACTACACCATATTCTTTTTACCATATTCTTCTTCTATTCAGTGACACTGTTGGGAAACATGATCATCATGATTGTCTGTGTTGATAAACGTCTACAGTTTTCCATGTATTTCTTCCTTGCCCACCTCTCTCTCCTGGAGATCCTGGTAACAACAATTGTTCCTATGATGCTTTGGGGACTGCTGCTTCCTGGAACCCAGACAATCTCTCTGACTGAATGCGTTGTCCAACTCTTCCTTTATCTCTCTTTAGGGACTACTGAGTTTGCAATACTAGGAGCAATGACTGTGGACTCTTACGTGGCTGTCTGCAACCCTTGGAGGTATAGTGTCATCATGAACAGTCGTTCTTGCATCTGGGTAGTGACTGTGTCCTGGGCATTTGGTTTCCTTTCTGAAATCTGGCAAGTCTAAGCCGCATTCCAATTTACTTTCTGCAAATCAGATCTGTTGGATCATTTTTACTGTGACCAAGGTCAACTGCTCAAACCATCTTGTAATGACACCTTTCTTACAGAGTTCATTCTTTTCCTAATGGCTGTTTTCATTATTATTGGATCCCTAATTCCAACAATTGTCTCCTACACCTATATCATCTCCACCATCCTCAAGATTCCCTCAGCCGGAAGAAAGCCTTCTCCAACTGTGCTTCCCACTTCACTTTTGTTATCATTGGCTATGGCAGCTGCTTTTTCCTGTATGTGAAGCCCAAGCAAACGCAGGCAGCTGAGTACAACAGGGTAGCTTCGGTACTGGTGTCTGTGGTAACGCCTTTCCTGAACCCCCTCATCTTCACTCTTCGGAATGATAAAGTCAAAGATGCCCTTAGAGATGGAGTGAAGCGTTGCTGTCTGTTCTTCAGGAATTTGCTCTTCTCCATATTATTTATTTATCTATTATTTGTTATTTAAGTGGCATAACCTAGAAAATCTCAACTTCTCTATCACATTAAAGAAGCTGTAAAATCTAAATCCTGTGTACAAATTGCAGTCCTGCCATGGAAGATCTACCCAAGGCACATCAATCACATGGGTTTTTTTTTAATGCTAACTAGAACGTTGCAGACTTTGTGTCCACCTCTTTTTACTGTTGAGCACAGGATAAGTGTTCTTGAAGACCCTGGAGGAACAACATAATGGAAACAGTGTTTCAAAAGCATCCTATTAGACCAATGACCATCTTTCTCTGAAGATATATTTCTTTGAGGAGAAGGGAAATGGTAAGAAGGGTGGCCTGTGAGAGTTGTTATCAACAGAGTACAAAGATAAATATGAACACTCTGGTCCTTCATCAACTTTGCTAAGACATTCTCTGTATTTTAGTGCAATTACTTGACAAGATGTTCACCTACATTTCATATGTCTTTGAGGTGTCTTTCTATTTTTAGGTCATATTATGATAGTCCTGGGTCAATAGCTACATTATGATGAGTGTAGCCTTGTTTGCCTATTGACAGAAATAATATAGAATGGTGATAGGGCACATGGCAAACTTTTCCTTTGGCAAATTTTGGTAGGAAAGGTTTCTTTTCCTAAACTTCCAAGTATTGCATAAGCTGACCCTTTTTTTAGTCAGGCATAGAACAAAAAAGAAAGAAAAATTAAATAGTAAATTTTAGAGAGATAGCATTGTGTGTTACAGCTACTGAAACTGCGATACCTGTTCAAACTTTTCCCAGTCTAAGATTTCTGACTTCAAGTCGAATAGTCTCTGATACCTTTCAAAAAAATGTCTCTTATGCAGAATTTAAAAATGACAGGCAATTCAAGACACGGGTTTGAAGGAAGTAGTTGTGGAATTTTGCATCATGTTAGAGGAAGGAGCTTATTTACTTGGTGGCACTCAGTAGCTCTTACCATCTCTGAAGTGTGTGTGTGTGTGTGTGTGTGTGTGTGTGTGTGTTTGCGCACGCGCTGGGAGAGAAACCCAGGCACTCATTTGCTAGGCAAGCACTAGATCACTGAACCTCATCTCCAGATTGAAGAACTTTAACACTTCCCATAAATTTGGTCTGCTAGCAACCAGTCCTCTTATTTGTCTGTGATTGCCTCTCTCTGCCCTACATTTTGATAAATAATTTTGCTGAATAGAGGGTTATTTTTAGTTTTAGCTTTTATTATGTAATCGGGGTACTAATGGTCATATAAAGGTTCATTATGCTCACTACCTGGCACAAAGACTTGAGCACTGAGAAAGACAGATCAAGCAACAGAAGAAGCAAATGTAATAGCTTTATCCAGCTGGGATGGGAGAGGCCTAAGGCTGGAAGTTCATTAAACAGATGCTTACTTGGATAATTACAGAGCCTCTGGCTCCTCCTCATTTCCCCATTGGTCCTGTTTAGATGCTGATCCCTCTGCTTTCCATCTAGTTCTTGCAATGTCTTCTGGGAACAAGGAGTCACCTTATCTGAGAGCCTACTTCGCCTTCCTCATCTATCCCTACTCCCCAGGTGGACCTTGTATTTTATTTTCACTTGGTATTTAGCACTCTGTCCACTTCCTGCTGGTTGTAATTGTTTCTAACTAGAAGTTAGTTGTTGCTCTTACTGGGCATCCATTACATATGAATTTGGTTGACCAGAATATTGTTTTCTTGTCTTTTTCCGAGAAATTGCTGTAATTGTCTTTGCAATTATTTTTCTAGAAGTATATGGACCTCTGTGGATGTGTGAAGTTTTTCTTTTTCTTTCTTTCTCTCTTTCTTTTTACTTTTCTCTCTCTTTTTTACTGACTTTAGTAAATGTTCAATAATCTTCTGTTTCTGTATTCTCCTGTTTTACTGGTACTCTCATTATGTCTATGTTGAAATACTTAAGGATGTGTCATAAATTTGGAAGTTGCTCATTTTATTCAGGTTTTAGTCTTTGCTCTTTGGATAGCATAATTCATTTTGATACATCTTCAAATTTATGCTTTTTTTCTTCTGTCAGTTGAAATTTACTGTTGATTTCCACTAGTAAATATTCCAATTCACATATGGTATTTTTAAATGATACAATTTCCATTTTGATCTGCATTCCTCAATGCAGAGAAACAGGGTCATCACACTTGAATTTCATAAACACTGTTTCCTTCAGTTCTTTGACTATGCTTAGGTTGAGGTTTAATGTGACATACTGTCTCTCACACATGCACTTCTGCAATCTAATTTTCCTCTTGTGCAATTCTTTACTGCTCTTTACATGTGCTTATCTTTGGTTGAAAGGTAGACACTTTAGATATTAAATTGTTTACTGCAGGTACCTGATCCAGGATTAACAGCTTGATTGACATTTTCTTGCCGGTTTGCTTAATGTTCTAGACGAACTACTTTGGTGAGGTATGTTTCCCTGATCGTATGTCCTCTATAGAATGACTCCCCACAGGATATAGGCTTTGACATACATGCAGTTATTCTGAGGTGGTGGTGACTTTATCGGACCTTTTTCTAATCATATCCAGTTGCTAGTTTCTGCTAATCGTCAGCTGGTTGTTCATTTGGAATCCTCAGTCTGGTTACTCAATACAACTCAATTTTAAAGCAGACTTTTCTTGAATTAGATATCAAAGACATCTTTTCTCCCTCAGGTAGGATTTTTAGAAAACTGTGAAATTTAAGAGCACTAGCTGCATCCTTTTCACATCCCCTAAATAAGCAATAATAATCAGGCTGCTCACAGCCTTACTTTTTTATTCAGTTTGCATTTGACTTTGTTATTTGATGTGTTTTAAACTTGACTTTTTTATTTTATACTTTATTGTTTTTTAATTGAGCTGTACATTTTTCCCCTCTCAGCTTCCTTCCTCCCCTATCCCATTCCACTCTCCCTCTTTCCTCTCCGCACTTCCAGTTTACTCAGGCGATCTTGTCTTTTTCTCCTTCCTAGGTGTATCCATGCGTGTCTCTCTTAGGGTCCTCTTTGTTGTCTAGGTTCTCTGGGATTGTGAATTGTAGACTGGTTATTTTTGCTTTATGTCTAAAAGCTACTTATGAGTGAGTGCATATGGTATTTGTCTTTCTGGGTTTGGGTTACCTCACTCAATATGGTTTTATTTTCCATCCATTTGCTTGCAAATTTCAAGATGTCATTATTTTTTAACGCTGAGTAGGACTCCATTGTGTAAATGTACCACATTTTCCTTATCCTTTCATCAGTTGAGGGGCATTTAGGTTGTTTCCAGGTTCTGTCTATAATGGATGATGTTGCTATAAACCTGGTTGAGTAAATGTCTTTCTGGTATGATTGAGCATTCTTTGAGTGTATGCCTAAGAGTGGTATTGCTGGGTCATGAGGTAGATGGATTCCTAATTTTCTGAGAAATCGCCATACTGATTTCCAAAGTGACAGCCTCACATTCTTGGGGGAATTTTCCTTCACTGGGAAGGAGCCATCTCATGATAGAAGCTTATATTTTACTCCCACCTAGTCCAGAACAAGTGACTGACATAAAGACACAAAGTCATTTTATTTATTTCAACAGAAGACCACATCTTTGAAATAGTAAGTTTCTTTTCTCAGTGTCTCTCAATGGTTAATCCCCCCCATATCTCTCAGTCACTATTTTGAATATTCTAAGGTAGTGTGGTCTTAAACTGGAACTTGGTTAGTTTCCTGTCCTGTCCTATTTCTTCCTTTCTTTGCTCTCATAGCAAATCACTTCTGCAGGCATCATTTTGCATTCCTAGGAAACTCTGTCCAAGTTTATTAGCAATGGATCCCAACTGAGCAGGGAATCTGGAGGTGGGTCCACAGTCTCTGGTCAGATGTCAATGAACAGGCCTCTTTGGAGGTATTGGCAGTCCTTATTAGCCATGAAGTACATAAAGGTAAGATTTTTCCTTTTTGTTGGCTAGTATTTCAGAAATTCAAGGACGTGAGAACTGTAAGAACTAAGTACCTTGGCAGATATTGCTAAGTGACACTATTGGGGAGAGAAAACAATAGATTCAGTCCATTTCTAGCAATATAGCAGAGTTGAGAGTTTATTGGTTCATTTTCTGTCACTTTAGCAAAATACCCAAAGCCAGGTTCTTATGAAGATGAGAAGTTTCATTTTCTCCCTGTCTTGGAGTGCTAAGAGCATGACACCAACATCTTGGTCCCTGCTGTGGGGATGCTGTGGTTGGTGTCATCCAAATGAAGAGAGTGCAAGCAGGAGAGGTCACATGGCTAATCAGGAAGCAGTATGAAAACTGAAGCAACCTAGATAATTTGATCCCCAAACTCTTATTTTTTAGGGTTCGGTTTTCAAACATACTGTAATTCAGAATGGCTTGGGACTCATCATGTGGCCCAAAGATAGTCTAAAACTCACAGCAATCTTCCTGCTTCAGCTTTCTCCAATACCTGATTATAAACATTGTATTCTAATGTGAACCATTACACTCAAGGCAATGATAATCCATTTGAGAATGGGTTCATCATTACCCACTAGCCTTTGTATGAAGTTTTCGGTGATGATGCAAATGAGAACTATGAACATTAATATTCTATTGTGTGTTACTTACCTTTATGTTGCTGTGGTGAGACACTATGACCAAGGCAACTTATAGAAGAAAGATTTTATTTAGGGATTCTGGTTTCAGGGGTGTGAGTCCATGACCCTTATGGTGGAGATCATGACAACCGATAGTCAGGCATAGCATTTGAGCAGTAGCTGAGAGCTTATATCTCAATCCACGAGTGTGTGTGTGTGTGTGTGTGTGTGTGTGTGTGTGTGTGTGAGAGAGAGAGAGAGAGAGAGAGAGAGAGAGAGGGAGGAAGGGGGGAGAGAGCACAAGTTAAATGGGAATTATGTGTGTTTTTGAAACCTCAAAGCCCACTTCCAGTGATACATACCCTCCCACAAAGCCACACATCCCGACCTTCAAAAACCACTTCATCCAACTGGAAACCAAGCATTTACTTATGTGGGCCTATGTGGGCCCTTGTCATTCAAAACCTTGTATGTGCCCTGAATCAATGACCCGGTCTCCTGTTGGAAGATGCAGTCCCCTTCTCTGCAGCCTGAGGAATATACAGAACTCACGTGATCTCTTCCCAGGTGACTGCAGGCCGTCTCAAGTTGACAATTAAAGATATCACAAGTGGAATAATTGGGTATTTATAGGATTGTAGGACAAAAGCACTATCAGTGAATTCCTTGCTAAGGAAGATCTGGGTATCAGGCTGTTAGCAGGTGCTCATCTATACCCATCTCACACATTGCCTTAGAAGATAGTGCTTGTCTTCCTCATAATCTGATTCTATCTTATCTTCTTCTAAAAGGACAACAATAGATTCGTCTCTCAACATAAACTTGAGAGTTGAAGCTACCAGTGAATTGGAGATGCTGAAGAAAGCCTGGCCAGGCATGCACCAGAAAAAAATATGACTGGAGGGGAATCAGAGAGCTGGTCATTAGGGGAGTGCTTGGGATATGAAGCTGGACAAGGGGAAAGTGCAGATTTGGATGTATTCCTTCATCAAGGAAAATTGAACCCTTTAACCAACACCCTATAAATATGAGGCTAATATATGCCAGTTGTTGACTCATAAAACTTTTCAAAAATAGTAACCTTCATTAAAGTAATAGCCTTGTCAAATATATCTGTGGAAAAAGGAACGACATGGCTTAGAGAGTGGGAAAGCTATAACTGATCTACTATGTTAGGCAGAAAATCCTACCACCTGATCCTGTTCCTCCGAGACCTGCAGGATACTCTACTAAGTAAGGTCAATTTCAAAAGTGCTATTATAGAGGGTATTGCTTGGGATGCCTAGAGAGGAGCCACTGTTTCAGAGCTGGACTCTCTAGTAGCAGGACACACAGCTGGCTAGAACAGTAAAGGGCAGAGGAATTAGCTGTCAGATGGAAAACATGCTCGCCTGTCTTACTAGACAGAATGGCTGAAATGTCAGAAAGAAGCAATGTGAATGATGTTCTCAAAAGACAGGTAATAGAAATGATGTTTATGGGTAAGACACGTGAAGAGGACTGCTTAGAATATCTAATCAAAAGGCGCTGGGTAAATGAGAAGGCTAAATGCAGTCACTCTAATAGAAAGTCATGATCCTTCCCACAGGTTCCAGATGTGAGCCAGTTATCAGATCCGTTGTTTATCAAATGGGGGGAAAGGCTGTGATGTCAAATGGAAAGGATTCGGTGACACGAGGAGCAAAGATCTAGTAAAAGTTTCTTCCTCTTACTCCTGGTGGCCATCAGCCATCTCTAGAGGTAGTCACCATTGTGAAAGGGGGTGCTCTAGTTTTACTTCTACTGCTGTAATAAATTATCCTGACACAGCCCCCAAACAAAACACCTTAGAGGTTAAAGAAGTTTATTTCATCTTACTGCAGATTACAGACTATCCTTGTTGGAAAGACAAGGCGGGAATTTCACATAGGCATCGCATCACATCCACTCTCAAACGTAAAGAGCAATGGACACTTGCTCACTAGCTTGTTTGTGTTCAGCTAGACGTTTCCACTAGTATACAGCCCAGATCCTCCTTTCTAGGGAATGGTGCAACCCACAGTAATCTGAGTCTTCTTGACTCAATTAACTCAATGAAAACAACATCCCACCCACAAACCAACCCAAAGTAGACAGTTTCTCATTGAGGCTCTCTTCCCAGGTGATTTTAGATTTTTTTTTTAAGTTGACAATTAAAGCTAGCTATCACAAAAGGGATGATCTGATATTTATAGAGCCGTGACACAGAAGCCGCCAATGGACTCCTTAGAGAAGACACAGACTGTTGGTGGAGTCTTCCCCTAGAGCTATCTCACACTGGCTCAGCTGGATCCTCTCCCTTTTCATGTCTTTACCCTCTTCTTGATTTATTCTATTTTCCTTTCAGCTAATACCTCTCCAATTCCTCTCTCTGTCTCCTTCTTGGGTTTCTCTGTCTGTCTCTTTCTCTTACATACATGTGCATGCACACACACGTGCACATACCTGGGGCAGGGGGAAACTATCAGGTCTTAGGCTAGGTTCTGAGAATTCAGAGGTGGAGTCCAGATTTACTTGCTCATTGAAGAGGTCAGCCCAGCGAGAGAAAGGAAGTGGTCAGTGAACAGAATGTTGTGTTGAGTTCCCAAAGAGTTGTACATGGAGGGGTACAGGAGTGAGTGAGCAGGGCAGTCAGTGCAACTGAGAGCCAGGAGACAAAAGGCAGCTTCTGGGATCAGTGACATTTGACCTCACATTTGAAAGGAAAACAAGTGTCATCAGGTGGGAAACGTGGGTTCCTGTGCTTCTGCGCTCATTTTCAATTAGAACTTGCTTTCTTCAAGGTTAATCTAGCATGCATTCTTAGTCATGTTAAGCAAACATTTTATGGAAGATTCAACTGGTATTAAACAACCACGAGAACACTTGGAAAGATATAAACAGGATCTTCCTCCTAAGGAGTCTGTATTCCAAAAGTTAGGAGGCTTCTACCATGTTGTTTTATTATTCTCTAACTTATGGATGAGTTACCTTCCTGTCACCCCTTGAACACCCTAATATTTCAGTAGGAAAAACTGTGCTAGAAGAACTGTACATGTGGAAAAATGGCTTTTCCAGTGGCCTAATTTTTTTCTCCAAACCTCATTTTGTCTTTAGTTAGCAGGAAGCAGGGAATAGGCTCTGGCTCTATTCTGCCAGTCTGGGTCGCACACAATCTCTATGAGTCTTTTTCTTCAGAGTTTGAGGAAATGAAAAAAATGCAATATTTGAAGAAACAGGTACATATCATGTCTTTGGTAAATTTCAAATATGGAATAACCATCTGAAATCATACATATAATCTTGTTACATAAATCATCATCCAAATCCACATAGTTCAACAGGATCAATTTTGGGTCCAATGTATAGGACTTCATTATGGTTCAACCCCCCAAACAAAAGCAAAACCCAAACAAACAACTTACACCTTCAAAACAGAACAAAATAAAAACAAGGAAAACAGTAGACTAGGAAAAGAAACCATGCATAATAGCAGGCAAGTGTATGATGGTGCAGAAAGTTGGTTAGGATGCTTGGAGGACTGTTGGAACCCAGGTCAGAGTGGGACCTGTTTGACCATTCCTGTTAGTCCCAGTCACTCGTAGTGTGCTGAGTTCTGCTTCTAAGCCAGAAGTGTGAGGCCCAAGACACATCAAAAGAGCAGACACTGCTGCGCTTCACGTGTGTCGCCAGAATTCCTGCGTTGGAAGTTATGTTGATGCGAGCTTCAATCTGCCCATTGATGGAATGTGAAACTTAGGTTCTGAAGAGGCTTGGTGGTCCGTTTCAGTTAACTTGACATAGTTCGGAATCACTGGGCAATACTTTCTCAACGAACAGATCAGCTTGGCCATGTGCATGTCTGTGAGGGTTTTTCTTAAGTATTAACTGAGGTGGGAAGACTTACCCTGAATGTGTGTTGGAGCACTTTGTAAGCTGGGCCCTGGATGCAGATTGCATCATAAGGTTGCAAACATTTCAGCTTTGGAATTTTGATCTCTTCCAGACTGGCAGCATGTGTTCAATGCTCTTTTACACTACTGAGCAGTGAATAGCTGGTACTCTAGCAGTTTCTGCTGCCCAGGGCTTTTTTTGTTTTGTTTTTGTTTTTGATGCTGTAGTTTGTGTTTCTGCATCTCATCATATCTACCAAACACCCAACTGTTAAGAAAGGGAGTATGTATGGGACAGTCATCATGGATGTGAGTATAGAGTGTATTCTGAGTACCTTGAAGTCTGTCTTAGCTAAGAAGGATGTTCAGTAGATTCTGATATGTTTGCTGTGCCCACAGAATGTTATGAATGTTGTGTGAGTGAGTGTGTGTGTGTTGGGGGTAGTGTCTCAGGAATCATGACCATTAAGACAGGGAAACCTTCACTGAAGGACTTTGATTGGGGTCACATTCTGTCATTTACCACCAACCATGCTCTCTGTCCCACATTAGCCCAGATTGTCCTCCACTTTCCAAGAACCCTCACAGTGTACATAAGTATTGCGGATGTTATGTCCGTGTTAATATGCGGGGCACAGATGGGCACGGTACAGGATGATGGAAAGACAAGAGACTCGAGACTGGACTGTTAAGCTAGAATACGCCCCGAGCAAGCCTTCTGTTTCTTTGAATGATACGAAGTACAGTTGCCAAAGGTGGTATGCAAATACGTTTGCTGGAGGTAATTTCTGACATTACTATACTTACCTCAAGTTTATAAATTAGTTAAATGTAATAATAATTATTGTTAGTGTCCATCTTCTAAAGAGCCAGAATCTCAAGGGCATATTGCCCAACTCTGAGACCCGTCTCTTCCCAGAGATGTGTCTCCACCTCCACCTAGTGGCCGCTGATAGTAATGCAATAGGGGTACCTGAGCCTCAAGGCTGCCTGGAAGCTTTTACTGTCGGAGGTGGGGATAAAAAAGAACAGAAAAAAAAAAAAGCAAATGTGCATCTCCAACGCTAGGGGAGCAAAGAGAAAAAACTGAGAACATTTTGGGCACAAATTTTCAAAATTAAAAATTAGGAGAAATTTCTGAAACAATTTCAAAATCAAAAACTCACTTCAGAAAGACCCTTTCTCTCCTTTTAATATATAATTAATTAACTATATGCAATTAACTGATTACTCACCTACAATTAATTGATTGATTAATTTGTGTGTGGGGGGGTGAACATAGCACAGCACACCCATGGAGGTCAGAGGTTAGTTTTCTCCTACCAGGGGAGTTCCGGGCACCAAACTCAGGTCTTCAGGCTTGGTGTACACTTTCACCCACTGAGCCACTTCTTGGGAATAATGACAGTTATTTATTTGGACCAGAAGACACGACTAATCTTAAAATGCTGATATTGGTCTAAAGAAAGATGAGTAGCTGAAGGGGGACATAAGTGTTCTCTCTGTAGTGACGAGCCTGCAGGTCCATCATCTGACATTTACCATGACCACTTGAGTTAATCACCATCAATGCTCCATAGCCATGCTTTCCAAATCACAGGTTCTGCAAGTGTGGATTCCACCAACCCCTGGTGCAAAGATCCCTCCCCAACATCGTAGCTGTTCTGAATTTATGAAGACTTTTTATCACTATGCCATAAGAACTATAGTATAAAAACAATTTATGTAGCATCTTCCTCATAATATGCATTATAAGTTACTTAGAGATGGTATGAAGTACACTTGGAAGTAAAGGTGTACATAGGAGGACATGCAGATACCATGTCATGCAAGTACCATGTCATTTATATCAGAGACATGAACAACCATGTTTTTGTATCTAAGGGGGGGTTGAAACCAATCTGCCACAGCTCAGCTACATTCTGTCACATGTCAAGAATAAGGAAAATGAGATGGACTCAGAGAGGTTAAATCTCACACTGGAGCACCTATGAATGACAGGGCCAGGATGGAGTTCAAATTCAGGTAGATGACTCCTGATGCCATTCTCTTTGTGATATTCGATTGCTTTTCTTTGAATCACATGTGTTTGACAATTCATTTCAAAGATGATTTCAAAATGTTTTTGTTAAATTACTAATAAATTCAAACTGTTTCCAAAAAGTTCAAGAGAAAACAGTCATCTACTATTTCACGTCTCCACGGAGTGCTCCTTCCTTGGGGCTGCATTGGTTGATTCTTGAGCTGCATACTTTTCCATAGTATCCCCTTATGGTTATAATCAGGAAATGTCAGCACAGTGTCTCACACTTGCAATTCTAGCCCTTGAGAGGTTGAGGCAGGAGGATGATGAGTATGAGGCAGTCTGGGCTGTATCTGGAGGACCTGACTAGCAAACAAACAAAAATGATTGCATCTCCAGTGTTTTAAGAATTATAATATTTTTGAGGGTTTTTTTTGAGATAAGGTTTCTCTGTGCAACAGCTTTGATTGTGCTGGAAGTTGTTTCATATGCCAGGCTGGCCTCAGACTCACAGAGATCCTCCTGTCTCTGCCACCTGAGTGGGGGGATTAAAGGTGTGCACCACCACTAATGGCTAAGAATTATAATTTTATTTGTGAGAAAGTTACAGTGTGCGGTGACTTAAATTAAACATCAGAATCAAAACTACTATGCTCACTCTGAAATAAACTTTAAATTCAATCAAAATGTTCCTTTTTTAAATAGGCCACATTAATTCACCATTCTGTCCCTTGAAAGCTTTGGAGTCACCGCTAATGTAAGGCTTTGAAAGGATTGCTTCAATTTTCTCCCCAGCTCATTACATTCCCTCAGCACCATTGCAAAGCTACAAAATATTCCAAGCCCATCTCCCTTACCTTTCTTTTTATTAAAGTTGCTTTTCTTATTCCCAGATCTGTTCCTTGGTCATTAGGTTGACTTGTAGCCAATCAAGTTAATTCAGCTAGGGACACCTCATCAGCCATACACCATTTTGGATTTAATTTCTGGAGAGATTATAGGCAAGATAGATGGCTATATCTTCAGTAAAATGCACTTAAGTTTTAAAAATGTGCCTAAACTCTTCTACCATGTGTGTTGTGAGTCCAGTTTTCACATGCAAACTGAATCAGCTCCATCGAACTCAGTTTTAAGTACATTTTGCAAGAGGTCCCATTTTTAGCCAAGTCACAGCCGAGCTTTCTTGTCGGCTAATTAGTACTTGTTCTTAAATTGGGCAGCTCCAATTCAAGCTAGATGAGATGCAATTTATTTCCTCTCCACTCTTAAAACCAGCTAAGCTGTAAAATTCATGTTACTGTTTTTCCCTTTGTCTACCAGAGTGTTGGTTTAGTTCCATCCTGAACAAGTCGGTAGAACTCAATAAATTCTGATGTTCGGATCTGAACAGTAATAGAGTATTTTCTTTTAAAATATTATCTCTTTAGTTGCCAAGCAACCGTCAAGTTATAGTTAATTATTTTTTTAAAAAAATTCTGATAGTTAGCTGTAACTCTTGAATGTCCACAATGCTGACCGGTTCAGAACGAACACTGTGGCTACGTGAAATCCCTCCTGAGACTCAAAGAGAAGAGGGAATCTTAAGTCCCTAATTCACTGGATAAAGGGATCCATGGGAGCTATATGATTTGAGGCTCACCAGACTGAAGAAACCCCAAGCACTGGGAGATACTTGTCTCTAAAGAAGATCAATGCGCTCAGCAGTTAAGGTCACTTGTTGCTTATGCAGATGACTGAGGTTTTGCTCCCAGCACTCACCTGGTGGTTCACAACCGTACACAACTCCAGTTCCAGGGAATCCGATACCCTCCTCTGGCCCCTGTAAACACGAGGCACACATGTGATGCACAGACATACATACAGGCAAAAAAAAATCCCCACACATATTTTTTTCCAAGTTAAAAAAAATCAAAGATAAAGATTGACATGAATAAAGAGCAATGCATAAGATTTCTTAAAGGACCCATTAATTTTGTTAGATAGGTACATCTTCACTTGCATTTTCTTATAGGAACATTTAAAATAAAGTAATATATTGATTTGCAGCTAATTCATTTAAGTGAGCTGAACATAATAGAGTTAAAAATAGAAGTTTCATTTTTCTTCAACCATTGCCCTCAACATACTTCTTCAAATTTCACTTCTTTCCCTTTGTATGGTATTTTTCCATATTCTTTTATTTTTTTCCATTCAAAAAAAATTTACATTTCCTCCCCTTCTCCCAGTCCCCTTCCGCTCCCCCCCTCCTCCCTCCCGCTGCTTCCTTAAAAGAGGGCATGGTGCCCTGCCCTGTGGGAAGTCCAAGGCCCTCCCTCCTCCATCCCGGCCTAGGAAGGTGTGCATCCAAATCGACTAGGTTCCCAAAAAGATAATACATGCAGAAGAGATAGGTCCTAGTGTCAATGTTGATGGCTTCTCAGTCTGCCCTCATTGGCAGCCACATTTAGAGAGTCCAGTTTGATCATATGCTCATTCAGTCCCGGTCCAGCTGGATTTGGTGAGCTCCCGTTAGATCAGGCACACTGTCTCAGTGGATGGTCCAGCCTCTCACGGTCCTAAATTCCTTGCTCATCTTCTCCCACCTCTGCTCTTCGACTGGACCTTGGGAGCTCAATCCATTGCTCTGGTGTGAATGTGGGTCTCTGTCTCTATCTCCATCCATTGGACGAAATTTCTATGGATGTGATCAAGATATTCATCAGTGTGACTATGGGACAGTGATAGTTCCGGCACCCTCTCCTCTGCTGCCAAAGGACCTAGCTGGGGACATCCCTGTGGACACCTGGGATCTCCTCTAGAGCCAAGTATCTTGCCAGTCCTAAAATGACTCCAATAATGTAGATATCTTATTCCCTTCTCCAATATCCACCTTTCCTCCATCTCCACCCTCCCACTCCCCCAAGCTCTCCCCAGTCCTTCCCTTCTCCTTCCCCCTCTCCCCTTCCCCCACCCCCTACCCCCACCTCTATCCCCAACCCCGTATTCCCAACTTTTGCCTGGCAATCTTGTTTGCTTCCAATTTCCAAGAGGATCTATATATGATTTTCTTTGGGTTCACCTTGCTATTTGGCTTCTCTGGGCTTGTGAGCTATAAGCTTAGTGTCCTTTGTTTTATGACTAAGGTCCACTAATGAGTGAATACATACCATAATCGTCTTTTTGGGTTTGGGTTACCTGAATCAGGATAGCGTTTTCTATTTCCATCCGTTTGCATGCAAAATTCAAGCTGTCATTGTTTTTAACCACTGAGTAGTATTCTAATGTGTATATATTCCACACTTTCTTGATCCATTCTTCCATTGAGGGGCACCTCGGTTGTTTCCAGGTTCTGGCTATTACAAATAATGCTGCTATGAACATAGTTGCACAAATGCTTTTGTAGTATGATTGGGTATCTCTTGGGTATATTCCCAAGAGTGGTATTGCTGGATCCTGTGGTAAGTTGATTCCCAATTTCCTGAGAAACCGCCACACCGATTTCCAAAGTGGTTGCACAAGTTTGCATTCCCACCAGCAATGGATGAGTGTTCCCCTTACTCCACATCCTCTCCAGCATAGGCTATCCTTGGTGTTTTTGATTTTAGCCATTCTGACAGGTGTAAGATGGTATCTCAAAGTTGTTTTGATTTGCATTTCCCTGATTGCTAAGGAAGTTGAACATGACCTTAAGTATCTTTTGGCCATTTGAACTTCTTCTGTTGAGAATTCTTGGTTCAGATCATTACCCCATTTTTTAATTGGGTAATTTAGAAATTTAATTTCTAGTTTCTTGAGTTCTTTGTATATTTTGGATATCAGACCTTTGTCCGATGTGGGGTTAGTGAAGATCTTCTCCCATTCAGTAGGATGCCTTTTTGTCTTAATGACAGTGTCCTTTGTTTTACAGAAGCTTCTCAGTTTCAGGAGGTCCCATTTATTCATTGTTGCTCTTATTGTCTGTGCCACTGGGGTTTTACATAGGAAGTGGTCTCCTGTGCCCATGTATTGCAGGCTACTTCCCACTTTCTCTTCTATCAGGGGGGTGCAGGGTCGTGTGGAACAAAGAGGCCGGCGGGGACCTTACCACCAGGCGTGCACAACCTAGGCAGTCTGTGCCTCCGATCTCAGCACAGGAGGAGAGAGTGCTGGGGTTCCAAAGCCCCCCAGAGGAAAGGGTGATCTTGCAGGGGGGTGCAGGGTCGTGTGGAACAAAGAGGCCGGCGGGGACCTTACCACCAGGCGTGCACAACCTTACCAGTGTGCGCCTCCGATCTCAGCACAGGAAGAGAGCCCTTTGTATGGTATTTAAGGCAGATTCTGTATGTACTGCATCTAATTAAAGAATATATTCTCCGTTGGGCACTAGTGGCCATCAGTGTGGAGATTGTAGGTGAACAGCAGGAACAGTAGAATAGCCTGTTCTTTCATCCCTCCTTTATCCTCCATCTGTATCCCGAGTCTTATGACACCATGTCAGAGAAAAGGAGAAAATGGGAAAAGAGCCTAAGACTTTTCACTTACCTGGAACTGTCTTAGTTTTAGCTCATGATGTCTTTGTATACTTCATCATAGTGCATCTACAGTTTGCTCTGCTAATTTGTGACCACCATCAGCTCCTGCACTATTTGTCCATTTAAAGCTTTTCAACACTGGAGTCTCCCTATATCAGTAGGGTAGCCTGCGTTGTGTGTATGTGTGAAGCATCTGTCTTCTTAGTGTTGGGATTAAAAGCATGTGCTACCATATTCAACTTTTTATGTGAGTTTGGGGGGAGGGGATTAAAGTCTGGTCTCCAGGTTTTCAAGACAAGCATTTTGCTGACTGGTTGATCATCTCAGCTCCAGTGAGTAGGGTGGCCCTTTTGGATGAAGACTCTTCAAGATGAATCACCATTTCCATGGGGATTTCATAATCCCTCTATCTGTATCAGTGGAGATAAAGCTCCCTGCCATCCTCTCTAGGAAGAGACAGAGAGCCCTTTCCTTTCTCAAGTGGAGGATAGGTGTCCAATATATCCTGGGATGATCTTCATGCTGCTCTTCTGGGAGCACCATGGTGAGTCTGTAGGTAGAATTAGATTAGAGCTCATCTGTATAGGAGAGCCACACATAGGAGCCTTGTGGAGATGCTTTTCCATGCCTAGGGAATGGGGGCAAAGGAGAGCTGTCACTTTTCCCTCTCTGGTAAACACTCTGGTCAGACCTTTGGCCTGGATGGGTGGAGAAATGAAGGGCAGTGGTCATGTTATCTTGCATTGTCTCTGGATCTTTTCCTTCAGCATTTATTAGTCCAAACATCTGTTTTCTGAGCTTTGACCTTAGCGCTGTTATAACATGAAAAAAAAATGTTCCTTTTTCATATCCTACTGTGGTGACCACAAAGTTAGCAGTATTTCAGCAGCAGAGACCAGTCTGGGAGCAAACCTCAGTGGCCTTTGATGGGCTTAGGTTGAAAGTTCAATGTGAAGTTAAAGGTTCAGAGAAAGCCGAGGGTCCTATTAGGAGAAGAAGGGAAAAGAAAGAGTAACCATGCAGCAGGACCTGGGGCTGGCTAACAGAACACCAGAGGATTTTCATGGGACCACTACCAGAGAAGCAGAGCCCTCTGTGCCCACCTTCGTTTGTATCCTGCAAATTCACTCAAGGCAGTTCCACCCTGAGCCAGGAGAGGTTCTCAAAGAAGCAGGCACTAAATAAATGCAAAGTCTGGGAGATTTCCTAGGTAGGAGAAGTGGGAGAGAGCCTAGATGGAGGAAGGCAGGGCCCTCAGATCCAGATTCAAGTGTGGGTGTTGTGGAGAGGAAGGGGGAATGTTCCACGAAAGTGTGAGGTTGTAGGGAGATCCTAACAAAATTCGTCCAAGTCATTGAGTTGTTCTTGAGCCTATGTCACCATTTTCAGCTGCCTCTGTCACGCACAATGGGTGTGGCTTGCGGGACGGAAGGCTCAATGGAAAGAGGTAAAGGAGTTCCGAGCAGGCAGCTGGCCCTCATAGTCATTTGCACTTCTTATCGTTAGGAGTAGGATCGGATATGACAGGTCATTCGCATGGCCGCTGTGGAGCCTATGCAATGAGTGGCTGAATAATTATCCCCCTTTTATCCTTGCAGAGCTGCTGCCTCACCATCCAATCTTACCTCTCTTTCCCTGCCAAGTTCCCTGAACTCCAAGTGTAGCTACTGTTCTTCATTCAGCACTCTGCCCATTTCCTCACCCAGCAAGAGATTTTTCCCCCCTTTCTCTTTGTTTCCTTTCATGCTGCTGCAGCCCAAAAAGGAGGTTACTTCCCAGTGGCCCTATTTCCAAGTAGTATGTGAGTTTGGAATTTAGATATAAAGTCAACTGGGGGACCATAACTGTAGATACAGATGTAGAGCCAAAAATCACAGATGGAAAGAAAAGAAAACTTTGTGTGTTTTATAAAAGAGGGGTAAAAAGAGTGCAGAGGTTAAAAAAAATCAGTGTGGACATTAAAGATAATTTCTAGGATATTAAAAGATTTTTTGTTTTTGTTTTCTGAACCATTTGTTTACTGATTAAAGTCCCTTTATTCTCTGACATTTTCATATAAAATTTGTCCTGATTATGCTCACATTCCACTCTGTGCTGTTCCCTCCTTTCCTGACACCCCTCCCCACACCTTCCAACACACCCCTTCCTCATACTCAAGTCTCTCTGCTTTGTTTGTAGTCCATCAACTTTAACAAGGGTCGACTATGCAATCATGAGTTTGGAGTCATCCCTTGGAACTAGGTGGACTCATATCTAATATACATTGAAGACAATATCTATTCCCCAGAATCCATCAGTACCCAACAGTTTGTCAGGGAGGTGTGGATACACAATCCAGGAAGACTCAGGGCTTCTTGGTGCTACGTAAATTCAAAGGATAAAACAGAAATTTACCAGTTGTTAGTTGGCTTCAGATTTGCCCTTACGAGGTCAAAAAAGGCTTTGAAATCAGCCTTTACTCTCTCATGAACAGGCAGGCAGTGGGTTCAGAAGGGACTTCTGCCTCTTGGAGTTCATGCAAGGCTTTGATGACCCAGACTCCAACATGTTTCTCAGGTTTTCTCCCCAGGGCTCAGCAATTGCTTGTGCTCTTAGAGAGAGGACAAATCATCTCAGGTTGTGTGTCTCCTAAAATGAGAGATCTTCCGCATAATTCTATACACTTTTCCCTTAAGGAAATTATTTAAATTGATGGCATGTGAGACATGAGAGGACATGATGCAAGTGTAAGACACTAGTAAGCAGGAACTAGCACTATTCTTGCTTTCAAATAATATGTGTGTGTGGAAAACTCAAGAAAAGAAAGAAAAACCCAGTAAAATAATTTAGTAAAGTAACTGAGCACCAAATTTACATCTAGGACTAAAAGCTTTTACATACAAATACAGTTAGAAAATAGAACAGCAGAAAAGGATTGTATTTACAAAAGCAAACTTTTGTAAATACAATTTACATTATTTGTATTATTACAAAGAAATGACAGTAGGGATAGATTGATCAAGGAACGCCTCCCATAAGGATGCTTCAAGTTGTCCTTTAGGCACTCAGAAGACTGAACCAATGGAAAAGTGAACTCCAGAACACAGAGGGACTTCTCTAAACCTACCCACGAAAGCCATACAATCAATTCAAAATACCAACAGGGTTTTTTTGGAGACAAAAACTGATTAAATTGTAATTTAGAAAAATAAATGAAAAGTATACTCATATTCCCACCCCCACCCAGAGATGGGCCAGAATGTGGCTTGATTAGGGAGTACTTGACTCATATGTGCAAATCCATGGCTTCAGGAGAGCAAAGCAAAGGGAAAAAAGCTCCCAAGCCCAAAGAGACAAATAAAAGTAAAGCAGACCCATGCAATGTTACAATGTTAGTAGCATGAATAAAAAGGACTCTAACTATATCTGCAAAGCAGATTATATAGCTATAATAAAAGCACTTGAGTATTATCAGTAGGGAAAATGAATTATTCAATAAATGGTCAAAATAGGTAATCATCTAGAAGAAATATCTTAAAACCTCTACTTCATATATTCTACCAGAATGAATTTGAAGCGTGTGAAGCTTTTAAATGTAAAACTTCATAAATTTAACATGAGATTTAGAAGATCCTGCTCTGGGGAGGCTGTGGCGGCACTCTGGTGACAGGCTGAACTCAGCTACATCTGATTTCCCCAGATTGGTGAGGAAGCATTCAGACAGCACAGAAGACAGCACTCAGAGCAAATGCTGTGATTTCTGGCAGCAGGGTAAAAGCTGTGAGAGGGGAAAAAAGGGGAGGGGTGGGAACAATCGGCCATGACTCCAGCCTGAAGTCACATTTGCAAGGTGTAGGTGCCTGTTATGGCAAATCAAGTCAGTCTCACTTCACTGGAAAAACAGTAGCAGGCTTTTTCATAAATCAGCACTGCCTGGGAGTTAAAAATATGGCTCACTCTTTAAAACAAGTAAAATAATTCATGCAGGAATGGTTAAGCTGTTCCAAAGGATAAAATAAAACTCAAAAGCAAAGGTTGAAAAATTTAACCTAAGAATGTTTTAAATTATTATGGTTTATACCACCTCAAATGAAACAATATACAAAGGAGCTGGGAAACACAGTTGCAACCTACTTCATCAACTGTTGGGCCCACAGTTTAAAGAAGTTTAGCAGGTCAACAAGAAAAAGTACAAACAACCAAATGAAAAGATGGGCAACAGGTTAAAAGACAAGATAATGTCATCTTCATTGTTGGTAAAGAGAACAGTGAATTAAACTGCACTGAAATGCCTCTTTCAACTTACTCTGTTGCCAATGCCAACAAGTTCCATAATTCACTGAGGGAAAATAGTGCAGAGTTCAAGATACTGTGTGCAGGGTTATTTTACTCTATCTATCAAAGGTGCAGATATTCATCCTTTGGTAGAGTGATCCTTCTAAGGATTGTAATTCAGACACTTGGGCAGTGGAAAATAATTATGTATTTGATTACTAAATACATCTTTGAGCATAGAAGCAACAGACCCAAAGCAAATATATATCAGTCAGGAGCAGTCACATTAATAAGAGCACACTTTTATGGAGAAATACTCTGGAACCATTAAAATATGACAGATGAGTCAGTGTGATGGTGCATGCATGTGATCCTAGCACTCAGGGGTCTGAAGCGGAAGGACTGAAGGCTGGAGGACATTCTGGTCTGTGAAGGACATGTTTGCACGAGGTCAGTCTGGGCTATGAAGGACATGTTTGCACGAGGACAGTCTGGGCTATGAAGGACATGTTTACAGGAGGACAGTCAAGGTTATGAAGAACATGTTTGCACCACATTATCAATTGTTCCAAAAGGGAAAAAGCTGCATGAAGAGGATTATATATGCATAAACTTATCTTTAAAAATAAGTGCGTTTGACAAAATGTGTAATATTGGGAAAGAAGTGTCACATAGCACTAGGCAATAAAAGATGATCTATAGTTTTTCTTCTCTTTTGATTTATATGATTTAATGCTTTGATTCTTTAATATTTAAGCTTGGTAATGTTTTCCTTAGATGTTTGGGCTGTTTAAATCATTTGTACTGAAGATATTATGGTCTTCAAACTATTTCTATCATAACAGGTACATATGTATACTATCTTTATAGCTGTCATGTATCAGTCATATATATATACTATATGCATAAATAAAATTCAAACATAATATCTTTCAAGAACATAGAAACTAAGCATAAAATAGCAAAATAGAGGCTGGAGAGATGGCTCAGTGGTTAAGAGCACTGGCTGCTCTTCCAGAGGTCATGAGTTCAATTCCCAGCAACCACATGGTGGCTCACAACCATCTGTAATGAGATCTGGCGCCCTCTTCTGGCCTGTGGGCATACATGGAGGCAAAATGTTGTATACACAATAAATAAATAAATCTAAAAAAATAAAAAAAAATAGCCAAATAAAGCTGCAGGAAGAGAAAGTAGAAATCCCAAGACCTATGAACCAGTTGGAGTTTAGAGAGTTAACTCACATGGTATTGACTGGACTTCCTTCAATCTCTTTGCTTGTATTTTGGAGATAATTATGGTCAATTCTGACAAAAGAATTCGCTCATAGATATTGACAAGCAGGGCCAGGGCCTTCTTTGAACACCCAGTGCGATAGCGGTTCGCATTTGAACACCAAGTGCGATAGCGGTTCGCATTTGAACACCAAGTGCGATAGCGGTTCGCATTTGAGAAGCAGGTTGTAGGGAAAGCAGCTCTGCGGGATCCCCAGACCTCGAGCCGTTTTGTTCCCTTAGAGCAAAGACTGCAACATCTTTTAGTCATTGCTTTATGAAGGTGACACCCAATGTGGCTCTGGGGGCCCAAGAGGACATCCAGGTATGTCCAGTAGCATGTTGAGACTGAAAAGAAAGGAAAAAGATGGAAGAAAAGAAAAAGGAAAGAGGAAGGGGAAGAGGAAGAGAAAGATTGTCTAAAGTCTAAACTCAGGCATTCTGAAAAAAGATTGTCTAAAGTCTAAACTCAGGCATTCTGAAAAATGATAATTTTCAGATTGTTAGTGATTTAAGTGTCTATTTTGAAAATGCTTAACAGAACACCTCACCCAAAATGCCAGAATTTATTTCTTGCATAGAATGAAATATCAATAGAAAGGTTCAACAAATTAAAACATTGAAAATTATCCAGAGATATGTCAGAAAACAAACAAACCAACCACCCCCCCACACACACACAAAAAATCAAACCAAAACTATCTTATCACAAGAAAGCAATTTCACAATACACAGAGGCTCAGATAAAACCTATAACTTTGCAATGGAATGGTCCTAGAAATCACAATTAAAATGTAAAGAAGGGATAATATCTGTTAGGAAAGAAATGGGAGTAATTACAGCAGTCATTAATCCTAAATAGATTAGAATCAAAGAGATGGTAGCATAATGATTAACTGCAGTAATGTAATTAAGAACATTGCTGATGTACTCTTTGACCCAGCTATCCATTTCTACGAATTGTTTCCCCAGATACAGTCACACAAGGGCAGATATATATGTACAAAGATATGTCTGTACTTGTTGGAAACACACAAATCCTTTACTTTGAAAAATTGAAACTCGAAACAACTTACATGTATAATAGAAGGGAACTAATTAAACAAATTCCATTATAGTCATACAATGGAGTACTACCTAAGTTATGTAAGATGGGAAAATATTATGTGCACACTGAAATATAAAATTGACTATAACAAAGAAAATATAAACTTGTAGAACATCATACAAAGAATCATGCATGTTTAAAAAATTCTCTGTGCGTATTATGATATGGCTAAAAAGAATTAGAAAGCTACAAGCCAAGCAGTCGACTGAGGATTTGAACACACAGGCACTAGATCATACACTTTTATATTACTTTATACTATACAAAACATTTGATTTTTGAAATTTATATTTTAATGTTGGAGAATGATATTGTTCGCTTTAATTCTCAGTGGCTCCTCTTCCACTTGGATGTCATGTGTGTTCCTTCATGTCCCCCCCACTTTCTTCATCACCTTCTTCTTCTCCCCTGCCATGGTTACCTTTCTGCTTTCATGACCTGTACTAACACTCACATCCACACATATACATACAAATAAATATTTAAAACCAGGGTCCAAATATGAAAGAGCACTGATATTTACCACTTAGATCTGGGTAACCACATTTCATATAATGATTTCTAGGTTCAAACTCTTTCCTGAAATTTCATTTTGGATGCCAATGAACATATATGTGTTATAAGGCAGAAGAAGTTTCAAGGAAGTTGTTAAATGTAATAAAATAAAATTAAGGTACAAAAAAGAATAGTGTTAATCATGAGTTCATCAGTAGGGCAAACCAAAAATTCAAAACTGAGCTATAATTGTTTTAAAATTAAGCATTAAAAAATGACAGAACTTGAGAACGTCATATAATATTGTGTCTCAGAGTTAAAAGGAATTCTCATATAAATGTTGTCAATTAAACATGATTGTTTAAAAATTCTCTGACTGGGGATTGTTCTGGCCAGGCCATTTACTCTTGAGAAATACTTCCTTCTTTTGCTAAATATGTCTTCCCTTCTATAAATATTTGTCTCAGAATACACACATAACTATCTTTTAAAGACTGTTCTCCTACCAGAACTGACAATAGGCTTACTAGTACCTAACCTGGGCCAACCACATAGTTCCCTTTCCCCAGCATAAGGGATAATGTGGGGCTTCCAAGAAATACCAATCATAGCTGTTTATCTCTCATTTTAAAAACTGGACTTGGAGGAGACTCTTTTTTTTTTTCTTTCTATGGTAGGACTCACAGGTGCATTCCTCTACATACGTAGAGGAAGCAAGTTGGATCAAGGTAGCCAGCCAGTGTTAGAGGCTGTAATATGAATAGAATAGCCCTTCTACCCCACTGTCCCCTCTCTATGGTTCTATGAGAAAACGAGTCTCCTTTTGACTACAGTAGGGCTGGCTGACTATCTGTCAAAACCAGAAACATACTCACATGCTTGCTAGCAGAGAGAGCAAGGAACATACAGTATTTCTGTTTTTCCTACCTTCCTTTTAATGGCAACATAATATCTGAGTCGACCATGAACTGACAGATTAATCTGAACCCAATAATGACAGATTAGAGCGACAACAAATTTAAGATCCTGAACCACAAAATCCTGAAATGAAAAAACAAATAAAATGAAATCCTGGTATCAGACATCCTTAAAGAAAACCTTGCTGGGTGTGTTAATATACACCTTTAATTCTAGTACTCAAGAGATGAAGGCAGGGAGATCAGGACAGCAGAGATACACAGTGAGCTACTGCTTCCAAAGCCTGAACAAGCTAATAAAGCAAACGAATCTTATTCTTCTGTTCCTCTAAACACCCCTTTCCCTTTCTTGCTGATGGAACATTCACTTGGAAAGAAAAAGGGAGAAAGTTTTTACAAGTCCCTGCGGTAACTTGCTGACCTCATATTTCATTTCTAAGTAACACTTAAAGGAAATGTGTTAGCAGCTTAGAGTGCTGGAAACCCATCTTGAAAAGATGATGTTGAGAACTCTGGCAGCCACTGGACTGATGACATAATCAACATAATGATGAATTCAGCCCCATGTAAGAGACTAGCAAAAAAAATGGCAGTTGGTGGATAAGTGCAAAAAAATATTTTCAATACTGAAATTGTAACATTTAATATGAAGCTCCACAGCTTCAGTTCTGAATTAAAACCGTGTAGAACTTCATAGAGTTCTATAGATTTATTTGCAAATAGTACTAGTAATAAAGTTTCTAACATTGAAAAAAGGAAAAAAAGTTAAAGAGAAACACATTCAGACATAAATCAATTAGTATACGACGTCAGAAGAGAAAATGGAAAATTTATGTTTTCTGTTTAATTATAAGCATAACTGAAAACATTTTCATGATTTGCATAGTAGAACTGAATGAAATTATCTTCATCCATTTCTGGAGAACATGTAATGCAATTACAGAGAATCCCTATCTTGAAAAAGAGAACAAATATATAAATGAATGAATGGGTGAATAAACAAATGTTTCCATAAGTTGATTTTTGTCTTTGTTTTTTGGGTTGTGGTCTTTAAGCATCCTTGGATGGACTGGGTCTCACTGTGTAAACCTAGCTGGCCTCAAACTTGTGGTGATCCTCTTACTTCTGCCTCCCGAGTACTAGGTCATAGCACTGAAAAGAGTCACTAATACAAAAAATTGGTACTAGGGTAAGGTATTGCTGTGACAAACCTAACCATGTAGTTCTTTGGCTTTTGGAACTGAATTGTGGGAGAAATATGGAAGAATGTGGAGCTGAAGACAGCAGAAGTTCCAGAAGAACTCTGAAAGCAGAGTTGATGAGTAACTTTGGTAGGAACATGGAGGACTATAAAGAGATGGAGATGGTGAAGAACGGGATAACAAGGTTTCAGACACAAACAAGAATTTTGTCAGCAACCAAACTAAAGCTCATATATGTTGTTGTATTCAGTCAAGGAATCTGGATGCATTCAGCATATGTCCTGAAAACCTGAGTAAGGCTGAATTAAAAACAATGAGCTAATTTGTTGGTAAATTTCAAGACAAGTATACCATCATGTAGCATGGTTGCTGCTAATTGCTTTCAGTAAGGTATGTGGTTATGATTCCAAGCAAAAAGAGGAGTAGAAAGATTTGGGGGGAGGAACACAGATTGTGGGGGCAAAGAGATCAAAGTTGTAGACAACAGTCATGAAAACCAAGTAGCTGTAATTGTTAGAGATTAGTGCCCTTCAGGAGAACATAGGAACTTTGTATCTAGGAAAAATTCTACCCATGGAGAGCTAGAGGGTGTTAAGATGCAAACTCATTGGAAACTTTTATTTGAAAAGACAGTTCTCACACAAAAAGTGTTTGCCAATACAGGACAGTTTAGGAAAGCATCTTCTAAAGTTCAATCATGAAGATGCCCAAAGACCAAGGGTAGATCTTGAGCTGATGGTAGACCTGGGGTCACCCATGCAGTTCTGATTTTGTAGGTATGTAAAACCCAAGACTTACAGAATCATGGAGGCATGTATCAAGGTTCCAGAAAGCCACTGATCTTAGGATATGTGAAGAGAGGCCCTGTCCCTGGAAGGCCGTTGTAAGAACCTGTGAAAGTGAAACCTAGATTGAAATAGAGACCCCAGGATATTGGATATGCCAGAAACACGGGGCATCCACAAAGGAAAACTTCAGGCAGGAAGTAGAGCTATGTCAAGTGAGGTCACCTGTGTTGCAGGTGGCAAAGCCGTAGAGTCAGGAATACCCAAGCTTGTTTTAGCGCAAATGACGCTGCCAACATCACCAAATGTCATAGGTTAAAATTTTGGTATTTTTTTAACTCTTATTCATTCTTCCTACTTCCCATTTCTTCCTTTTAGAATGGGAACATTTCATGCATTAGGACAATGCATGAAAGCAGTCTGTAAATTGATTTTTTTTTAAAAAAAAAAAACAGAGTTCACAGTTAAGAGATTACTAGAGTATCCAATAGACTCTGTGCTTTGGACTTTGTCCAGCAGTGTTGGAACTGTAAGACTAAGGGAATTTTTGCAGTTGATTGAACTGAATGGAATGTGCATTGTGAGAATGTCTTGGCCTGTGAAGAGTAGAAATGAATGCTATACTTTGAATGTGAGATATCACATGTTTTGGGTCATTGTCGTCAGCTAAAGAACTATTTGGTAGAGGTTATGGAACCTTTAGGATTAGTGGTCTAATTGAAGGATATGGGTCACAGGGCAGTGGGCTTTGGGGACTATAACTAAACTCCACCTCTGACCCTAAGCTGTCCCTGCTTCCAGATTGATTCCACAATGTAGTATGATGTGGCTACATGCCCAGTTGCCATGGAGTTGCCTGTTTCCACGCCTTTGCCACATGATGGATTATATCCCCTCAAACCATGAGCCCCAAATTAACAATTCTTCCCTTAAATGACTTGTTTTTGTCAGGTATTAGGGCACAGCAAGGAGAAAGGTAACTAATACAGCACACACATCAGAATGTCAGTATTTCTCACTTCCTGTGTCAGAGAGTGAGTCAGAACTAGGCTTAACAACATAATGACTCCATTCCCTAGTGTCAAACTTATATTTCTTTCTTTTTATTTTGGTAGAATTCAATGTTTTGAGGAAATCTCAATCCATAGAGGATGATGAGTTCAGAAAACATGAACACCAGGCAGAAATAGAGAGGAACAGCTGCAGGTGACCCATCTTTTCATCCAGCTGAGTGTCAAGGGATCAGGAAGGAGAATCAGACTCCCCAGAAAGCAGTGATGGGAGAGTAGAGGTGGGGTACTTCCTTAGAGAAGTTACAGGCAGAAACAGAAACAGAACTCTGTGGCATTAGACATCATGGTAGCGTTTAGGAAGGCATTGAGACTTACCCATCCAGTACACACATTAGAAACAACAGATTTCACCACCAACTCCTTCTACCAAAAAGATGAGGTCCTTGCTATCATTCTTCTTGATTTCAATTGCCCCTAGAGAATGGCAATTCTAAAGAGTCAAGGATGAAAAATATTAAGATGATGGAAACTAATCATGAAAATTCAAAAAAAAATGTAGTCAATTCAACTACTCAAGCAAATCTGACGAATTTAAAATTAGCAACAAAAATCTAAATATATCAGTATATAACTGTCATGCAAAGACTGTCCTAAATAGGTCATAAAATTGTTTTTGAAATATCAGCTACCAACTCCTAGGAGCAGGAATTCTGCCCAACACATGATTTAACCACAGCACATTTAAGAAAGAATAATGAAAATATGAGCAAATTGCTTAATTTCCTGAGATACTAAAATACTTTTTTATAAGTAAAAATTGGCTTAGGAAAGAAATTAGGAATGCAATAAAAATCTATTTTAAAGTAATAATAAACACAGCTCTGATTATCAAAATGTGATGGGATGTGGCCAAAACAGTGTTTAGAAGAAAATGTACTCACTTAAAGGTCTTTAATAAGAAGGAAAAAAGAACCATTAATGAGAAAAGCTAATATACTATAAATTCAGGAACAGAACAAATACTAATCCAAGGAAAAGCTAAATACAGCATGCAAGTGTAAAATGATAACCTAGAAAATAAATGACATAATCATATATAAACAAAGCTGAGTATATGACAAAAGAAGAAAAATTCATAGATCTGTGACAACAATCTAGTTTCTAAAGCTATGTATTAAATGACCATACCAATTTTTGTCTCCAATTAAAAACCACCAATATACACTGTATAGACACACACATGCACGCATGCATGCACACACACACTTGCATAAACAAGATTCAAATTTTAACACTCTCAGCTTTATCTCTTTTGCTTCTGCCTCTGTTCTCACTGTCTCTCCATCGTGTTCTGCCCTCATCTCTAATCCTTTGATTTTAAAGATATTGTATATAATTAAGGCTTCCAAGTTGTTTGTATCCAGCCTTGATCTTTCTTGAGTTCGATAAGCTACAGATACTTTATTTAAACACACACACACACACACACACGTGCACGCATGCACACACACACAATTTATCATAGGTGTTTTGTACGCATTGGCTCATTTGTCTGGAAATGACAAATGATCTCTTTAAGTATTTAGTATATAAAATAGTGGAATTCCCCTAAGTAGTCAGCCCTAAACCCATGTCCATATGAGCACCGCTAAATGGACTCGTGTGTGTGTGTGTGTGTGTGTGTGTGTGTGTGTGTGTGTGTGTACTAGTGTGAGTTTCTGTACTGGAGGATCTGGAGGGCAGCAAGGTAGTATTGCAAATGATGGAAATATAGTATTCACGTATGATAGTCTCAATATTTTTAATAAAAAGGAAAATGGGATTCACTTCTATTTTCACACTTGATTATCATGATACATTGCTCATATTCCCCCTTTGTTATTTTTTAGATTCTTACTGGATATTTCTACTTCACTGTATAGTAGTCTCCAATTTATACATCTAAAAACCAAACTCTTCAGAAAAGAATCACTCACAACTCATTCTTCTTTTCTCCAAAAAATGAGATGACTATCAGTCTAGGCACCAAACCCTGGCAGTGTGCTATCTAGCCATGCCCCAGTTTCATCTCGCATGGGACCCATCAACTACCCTTAATGTGATACTTTGAGTAATACATATATATTCATTATACATATACACACACATATATATAATCATTAAATCTATCTATCATCTATGACTCTAGCTAGCTGCCATCTATCTTTCCATCCACCCATGGTCTGTTTTCTTACTATCCCTTTAACTCAGGTCTTTATTATTTCATATATGGACCCTGTGTTTCTAACAGTCTATAACTTATTTCTAACCAATTATGACAGTTTCCCAAGTAGCTTTCTGCTTCCATATATGACCACTCCCATAGGAGTCCCGACAGTCTTTTATAAACTATCCAGCGACTTCTCACCACATAAGGAAGTCTATGAAGTCTTCCCACAAACCATCTCCTGCTGGTTTCTACAACCCTTTTCAAATGCCACATCATCCCATTAAAGAGGGCATCTCATTACCATGCCCTTCCATCTCTTTATCTCCCATTTCCCACTTTATTTTTCTTCACAGCTGCTATCATTACTTCAAACGAGTTATTGGTACAGTTGTTTATTGCTTGCCTACCTCTCTCCTAGCCATGCTAGAAAACTATATGTGCTCCTTCTCTGCTCTATCCCACCAGAGCTTTCTATGTATTCAAAATCATCTAAGTGAAAAGATGGAGTGGAGGCCTCAGAGAAGGCCATTCATTGTCTGAAACTGAGGAAGAACCTCACGTATTTAGGTAGGTCAGAGGAGAAGACCCCGTATATCTACAGTGAGATCAAAGGTAAGCACTATAAACAAAAAGCTTTCCATAGGTGCTGGAGATTATTGTTTTGCATAGAATTGATAATAATTAATAACTCAGACTCTAGAGCTAAAGAATGTCTCCTAAATGAGGATAGGCCCAGAGGTGGTACCTGCCATCTGTCAATAAATATGAGAATGGACATGATAAACCTAGAATGCATTCTTTATTTCTCACGGTGAATCACAAGATATGAATAAGGCTCTTAATTTTGAATTCACCTCTATTCACAGAAAGTGAATCAACGCATTGGAATCCTTATATGACTTTTCCATGTTCAGGTGCTGTGTATGAGGAAGTGTTGGGAGAGTGTTGGAAGTTCACCGCGACAGTGTGTGGGTCTTTGGGTTTTACCAGGGGAAGAGTAGCATTTGTCAGTGAGATTTAGTAGGATTGACCTTAATTGCCTGACCTGGATTACTGGCCTACAGCTTCAGATAGCCACAGCTGGACAACATCTAGGTCATGGTTTTTTTTTGGGGCGGGGGGAAGGCTAATAGAAAGTGGTTTCAACCCTCATCGAAAATGCTTAGATATTCTAAGTTCACATGACCCAAAATCTTTTAAATATAGTCAACACTTTTAACAACACTTTCACATTTCAGCATAGCCTTGGCATCAAATCTCAGACTGCTGCGCTAAAATCAAGCTACATCCGCCAGTTCTACATTTATGGGCCTCAGGCTTTAGAACATTGAGAGGACAATCTGGAAAGCAAAGTAAGAACATTTCACTTAAAAATAGGATTTGCCAGGGAGAAATTTCAAGTCCCCAAAAGACAATTATCTGTAACTAAGTCAGCTACACAAATGTATCTGGAGTAGATTTGTAGGCAATCTAAACATTTGCATGTTGTCTAGCTATAAATATGGGCAAACATTATCTTGCTTAGTAAGTAAAAGTGAAAAAAAAGTGAAGTCATTTGATTCTACTCCTCTGGGGAACTCGTATAAGGGACATTGAAGTTGGGATCAAGACAGTTTTTCTATTTTAATTGTTCTGGAGAACCCATTCTGTTTTTTCGTTAGATTGCCAGTCGCTCTGGGACCAGCTACTTTCTTACTATGCCTGAAGAGTGCTGGTGGAAGAAAGCTATTCTCAACAAAGAGAAATGTTGAACTTCTTGAAAACTGAAGTCTACACCTCAGCCAATGACGATGAAAAGGTGGGTGCTGGCCACTGACGAGCTTAGATATGAATATTACTTTCTTGTTGCCATGGCAAAATCAGGTGATCAAGGCAACTTAAAGAAGAAAGAGTTTAATGGGCTTATGGGGTTAAGACCTTGTCCACAGGGACAGTAGCAAGGCAGGTATGACAGCAAAAAATAGGATGCTGAAAGTTCGCATCCTTTACCACAAGCACAAAGCAAACAGAAAGTATGGCAAGTATGCAAACATTCAAAGCCTGCACCCAGTAATATTCTCCATCAATGCGTCACAGCCTCCCCAAACAATGCCTCCAACTGGAAACCAAATATCCAATTATCTGAGCCTGTGGGGAGACATTTTTCATTCATCCACCACCATATGACTTATTCTGAACTAATCATATTGTCTATAGAAATGAACTAATAATGGCTAGCTTAGGTTAAACAGGCTCAACCCAGAAACGGGTGTAGAATTAACCACATATAAATTGCATGTGTACTTTCCAATGAGGTATGGTTGGAATAGATGATGACATTTGATAAAGTTATTGTTGGGTCCTGTAGCTCAGTTGATTTCTCCTGGAGTTCTTTTGAGATTTTTAAATTTGCTCTAGAAACTTGTTTTATAATAGATAGTACATATAAAATTAGAAATAAAGAGGGTATACATAAATGGAAGAGAAAACTAATTAAGAAATTCTAGGTACAATTATATATTATTAGAATTGGAAAGATAAGTGAAAATGCATGACTTTTTAAAAAAAATACAGTAGCACTCACTATACAATGAAGAAATAAAGAGTACCAAGAGCTGCGGGAGAAAATAGGTGAATTATCAAAGGAACTACTTTCCTCTAACTGCCTACTCACCAGAATTCGACATTTTTATTTTTTTATAGCTTGCATTGTGTTTCTTTACTTTCATTTAGTATGTGTTATGTGGGGGTGGGGGGATGCCATGGTGTGAATGTGGTCAGAGATTGACTTCCTGGAGTCATTTCTCTCCTTCCAGTGAACTCAGATCACCAGGCTCACAGCAAGCTCCTTAACCTGCTGAGCCCTCTCATTGGCTTGACTTGTTCAGTTTAGATTTTCAAGAGCAAACAGTTCTCCTTGTTGCAAAGCATGGCCTTCCATCTGTAGCTGACTTTGCTGTGTTTGTGATCATCAAGGAACTTCTCAATGTCTCTCCGGGTCTGCAGAACTTCTTGTACTTTTTATCCCAGTTGTCTAAGAGAGAAAACAGAGTCTCTTCTCCCAAGCCCCCTCAGAGTGTGACAGCCTCTCACCCAGGCTTTTCTCTCCGGTGGATCTAAACCGAGGTTCAGTTGCACAGTGAAAGTGGAGGAGAAATATTTAGTATGGACCAACTTTCATCAAAAGTATTTCAGGGCTTCTGCAAACTGTTCCCCAGACACTCAGAAGAGAGTCCCATGGTGCCTGAGCAATGTGTTGCCTAGAACACAGGGAGATGCTAGCCTGTTTTATGCATAGATGATTTCTTCTATCCCTGTCATTCCCAGATATCATGAACTTCCAAACACTACTAAATCAGTTTTCTTTCTGACAAAACTTTCTAAGTTATTTTCTGTCTTTTTTCTTTAGTAAAGTTCAAGTCAATGCCTTATCTAGTTCATTACATAGAAAAATTATAATGATCTTGCAACTTGAAAATAATTTTTTCACAAAATTCTAAGTTTTGAAGATTCTCAGGCAGATGTAAGAAACAATAGAGAGAGATAATTACTCCCTTTTTGTTCCCCCAAATAATATCATCTTGCAAGACTAGAGTACAATTTCATAGCCAGGATATTAATATGGGTGCTATCAAGTAACTAAACAGCTCTATCACTACAAGGATCTCCCAACTTGTTCTATTCTAGACAAACTTACTTTTCTACAACCTGAAACACTAACTCGACTCCTGGATACCACCAGTTTATTATCCAGTTCTATATTTGTGCATATAAAGCATATTATATAAGTTACATGATATAGCACATCACTTTTGAGACTAGATTTTATCACACTTACATAATCTCGTGGACACTAACCCAAGTTGTAGGTACTCATTGAGTCAACTGCTTTCTGTTGCTGAATAATACATCATTGTGTGGATCCCCAAAATGTGCTTAACTGTCACTCACTGAAGAAATATGAGCTGGCATGCTTTTTGAGATTTTTAAGTTTGCTGTAAAAACTTATTTTATAATAGATAATACATGGAAAATTAAAAATAAAGAGGGTATACATAAATGGAAGAGAAAATTAATTTTTTCTGATTGTGTCTTATGGATAAATCTGATAAAATTATTTATGAGAAGAGTTTGCAAAAATATAAATTTTGTATCTCTGTAAACTGCACCATTGTCACTCCTAATAACAATGTATGAATGACCAATTTTCTTTAATTTTTTCTAGCCTTTATTTGTCACCATTTTTAAACATTTGGGTAGGTATATTGTGATATCTCATTGTACTTAATTGCTAACTTTTAAAAATGATTTATTATTATTATTATTATTAATATCCTGGCTGCAGTTTCCCCTCCCAGTTCCTATTCTCTTCCCCTCTCTCCCCCTTCCACCCCGCCTCCTCCACATTTCTATTCAGAAAAGGGCAGGTCTCCCATGGATATCAAACAAACATGAAATATCAAGTTGCAGTAAGAGTAGGCACCTCCCTTCATTCTGAGGCTGTACAAGGCAGGCCAGTACATGGAATAGGTCCCACAAGCCTGCGAAAGTATCAGAGACAGCCCTCTGCTCCTACTGTTGGAGTCCAACAAGAAGACCAAGCTACACAACTATAACGTATATGCAGAGGGCCTGGGTCAGTCCCACGCAGGCTCCCTGGTTGTCAGTTCAGTTTGTTTGTTTTTTAATTGAGATAGCATCTCACTGTGTAGTCCAGGAAGGTCTTGAACTCCAGATGCTCCCTTTTCAGTCTCACAAATGCTGGAGTTGTAGGCATCCGCCACCACATTAGGCTTCCCTGGGGTTTTAATTTTAATTCCCCTAACACATAACAGCATACCTTTTCAATATGCTT
>PVIU01017072.1:0-42969 GCA_004026605.1 Ondatra zibethicus
AAGATCGCCGGGCAAAAGGTGGAGGCACGGGAATGGGAATAGGGGTGTAGGTAGGGGTGTGGGGGGTGAAAGGGAGAGAGGGAGGGAGAAGGGATGGACTGGGGAGAGCTTGGGGGAGTAGGAGGGTGGAGATGGATGAAGGGTGGATATTGGAGAAGGGAATAAGATATCTACATTAAGGGAGTCATTTTAGTATTGGCAAGAGTCTTGACTCTAGAGGGGATCACAGGTGTCCACGGGGATATCCCCAGCTAGGTATTTGGGCAGCAGAGGAGAAGGTGCCTGATCTAGCCTTGTCCCATAGTCACACTGATGAATATCTTGATCATCACCATAGAAATTTCATCCGATGGATGGAGATAGAGACAGAGACCCACATCCACATCAGAGCAATGGACTGAGCTCCCAAGGTCCAGTCGAAGAGCAGAATGTGGGAGAAGATGAGCAAGGAAATCGGGACCGGTAGAGGCTGGTCCACCAACCGTGACAGTGTGCCTGATCTAATGGGAGCTCACCAAATCTAGCTGGACCAGGACTGAATGAGCATATGATCAAACCGGAATCTCTGAATGTGGGTGTCAATGGGGGCTGACTGAGAAGCCAACAATAATGGCACTGGGACCTATCTCTTCTGCATGTATTAGCTTTTTGGGAATCTAGTCTTTTTGGATGCACACCTTCCTAGGCCTGGATGGAGGGGGGAGGGCCTTGGGCTTCCCACAGGGCAGGGTACTCTGCCCCCTCTTAAGGAAGCAGGGGGAGGGAGGAGGGTTAGTGGGGGAGTGGGAGGGGACTGGGAGAAGGGGAGGAAGTGTAAATTTTCTGAATGAAAAATAAAAGAATATTTTAAAAAACCAAGAAAGCATTAACAATTAGCTGAAAATGTAAGATGCAAATGAACTCGTTACTGAAAAACAAAATAAAGGCTGATTTCTGAAAAAAAAAAGAATAACTCTTTTGCTGCAGTCTTTGGTCAATCTTTGGACATGACAAAGATGAGGCTGTGTATTTAGTTTGTTATACTTCTTTGTACCAGTTGAAAGTTTTAAAACAATCATAAAATAGAAAATACAGTACCAAAAGAACACTTCTTTTATTGATGGAAACTCTAGATCATTTCCACATAAAAGTTCTGCTGGCACACCATTATCTAAGACACAACTGTCTTTCCCCATGTGAGCAGACTATAGCTTTGAAATTAGTAATGCTGAAGGAAAATGGTGCCTCATAACAAAATGATTAACTCTGTGTTCTCAAAAGAAGTGAGAAGACCAGTTCTTCCCATAGCAGCAAGGATGGGAGTAGGCATGTCAGCAGTCACCGTGGCCATTGCCCTGACTGTCAAAGTCACATCCCTGGCATCCAATAGCCATAGCCTAGTCCTCCTTGGTTACGTCCCAAACCTCCATAGTCATACGTCCCTAGCCATAGTCTACACCTCCAAGTTATATCCCAGGTCTCTGCAGTCATAGCCCACACCACCATCAGCATTAAATTGCACGGTATCAAGATTAGAGTGTTCAGTTGTCCAGCAATATCAGCTTCTAGAATTCCAAGCTCATGTGTTTTGGTATACCAAGTGAGTGTATATGAGGAAACCACAGCAACTGTTGGCTTTACATTAGCAATTAACTGACATTGAAGCCATCTAAACTTTCTATTACTACCAATATACTCAAGAAAATATTGTCATGAGTCAAGGAATATAAAATATGTCCTTTATAAGAGTTTTTCCCGATTTGGTGAATTGTTTACTCCTGATGCCAAAGTTAATCCACTTCTACTTAACATAAATAATAATGTTGGCATGTATTTTGACTCCAAAGAATTTTCATCTTTAAAAATGTCTTCCATTCTGTCACTGTTGTAAGAGGCACGCAGTCTGTGTCCTTTTGCCCGGCTTACTGGCATGAGTCTAACCAGTATCTGTCTTGAGCCCGAGAAGCATGGTATCTGTCACACTTCCCTTCTCCCAAGCATTCTGTTTTGTCTACTCCGCCCATCTAAGGGCTGCCCTATCAAAAGGCCAAGACAGTCTCTTCATTTAACCAATAAAAACAATACAAATAAAAAAGCACCTCCTACACCAAGTCACTATGTATATAATCCCAGAAAGAAGCTGATGACTTTAAAGGTGCAGAGGAAGTGGAAAAAAAAACTTTTTGAGCAAATTACAGGGTATTAGAGGTGCCATTGCTGAATTTTTAAGGTAACCACCAATCTATGGATATGTCAGTTGGTCATTTGGAGAGGAATATTTACAGATAAGTATTGAAAATGTGATGCCATATTAATGCAAGAAAATTACATATCTAAGAAGAGGGAGGTGATGTGGTGAATCTAAGAACACTTACCTGGTTGTTCCCTGTGGCAGTTTGAATGTAATGAACACCAATAAACTCATAGAGACTGGCACTATTAGAAGTTGTGACCTTGTTGAAGTATGTGGTCGTGTCACTGTAGAGGTGGACTTTGAGGTCTCATATATGCTGAATCCTTACCCAGTGTCTCATACCTGTTGCTTGCAGGTTAAGTGTATGATTCTCAGCCCCTTCTCCAGTTCCATGTCTGTCTGCACACTACAGTGTTAAACCGTGATAATATTGGACTAAACCTCTGAAAAAGTAAGCCACCCCCAGTTAAATGGCTTTTTTTCTTTATAAAAGTTGCCATGGTTCTGCCCCATCTCTCTTCTCTCTTCAGAAGAGGTGGCTGTGGCCTCCTCTCCTCTCCCCTACCTGTCTGTTCTCTCTCTCTCTCTCTCTCTCTGTGTGTGTGTGTGTGTGTGTGTGTGTGTCTGTCTGTCTGTCTGTCTGTCTGTCTGTCTCTCCCTGTGTGTCTCTCTATCCCGGTCTGTCTCTCTCTCTCTCTCTCTCTCTCTCTCTCTCTCTCCCTAACTTTTACTGAATAAGCTATATCCAAACTCAAAAAAAAGAAGTTGCCATGGAGTCTCTTCACACTAATAGAAACCACAAGTAAGACATTTGTCATCACTACTGAGAGCAAAACATGAAGAAAAAATAAAAATAAAAAGTGATGCTGAACAATTGAATAGAAGCAGTAGCTTAAAAAAAATATTGAAATTAAAGCAAATGTGTGAAGCTGCGAGAAGAGACACAGTTGGTAGTCTCTCAGCAATAGAAAAGGGTGGTAATTCTGAATACCCAAAACTCCAAAAAAAAAAAAAAGGGAGAACTTAGGCTTAACATTTATTGAGATGGTAGTCTTAATGATCCTGCATTAGCAATTTCAGGAGAATATATGGCTATCAAAATAAAAAAAACACAATGTATGGGAATAGACAGAGATTAAAACATGAAACTGTGTGAAAATGCTAGATAAAATAAAACTAAGATTTGTGGGAAGGATTCAAAAGCCCAAGGGAAGTCATTTTGATCCTTTTAAAAAAGTATTATCAATAACTAAACTTAAGGAAACCAATGAGTTTGGAAAACCACCGTAAGAAAAATTGGGGGAAATCCCTTTGAATGCTCTGTTTGGGTAGGAAGAGAAACTCAATTTTTTAAAAAAAATGAAGAGATTAATTTGAGAAAGTTTCTATGGAGATAAAATTAAGTAAAATTTCCTATAAGAAACACAGTTTCTCAAAGGGATTATTCCATTACAGTATTACAATTCCAATATGTTATTCCATTATAGTAAAATTTTACAACTACTTTAGTTAAATATTTTAAAAGTTAAGTATACTTTTCTTCTTATTATTTGCCTAAAGAATTTCAGCCATGTTATTTGACAAGACTTTTTAAAAGTCTTGGACTAGAGAAAGACAAACCACCATGTCATTTAAATAATCTTTTTTCCTGAAAATATATTCTGAGCTATTGATTGGTTGAGTACACCGAGGTCACTATGTGAAATCTGAACAATACATAATGATAATATCATCTAATTCAAACATCTCAAACATTGTGATATTTCGGATAAAATGTCATAATGGTTTTTTTTTTTTACAAAATCAATATAACAACACCTATTTATGCAAAGAACATTCAAAAACACAGATTCATTTGAGAATCATGGCACAAGTCCTGCAGTTCTGGTACTCAGGAGGTCGTAGTGGTATAATTACATGTCTGAGGCCTTCATGGACTAGATTATAAGACCATCATCATCTCTCTCTCTCTCTCTCACTCTCTCTCTCTCTCTCTCACACACACACACAAACACACACACACACACACACACAAATGAATAAATAAATGTGTTTGACTTGAACAACAATAGGAAAATACTTTATGGGAGACTTTTCTACCCTTTTTCTATATTAACCAAGGTAGATGTGCTGGCAATGAGAACAATGTCACCTCTGACCTAGTCCCAAATACAATGAAAGCACACAGTTCCACTGAAATACAAAACTAACCTTGTTTTCTTTTACCTTTAGTAGGAGGATTTATTATGAGACAAACTGAATGGGTAAGGACTCATTACAAAACTGTGAAAGTTCAGTATTTGCTGCCAAATCTTGATAAAGCAAGAATGCTTTAAATAATTTGGTCAATGTAAATACATGATGGTAACTATAAATCATTGTATAGTTCCTTACATGAAATATCATTGCAAAAATCATTAAAGTACTGACTAATCACCATGATTTTATTTGTAAAAATAAGTGGATAAATAAGATAACATGTGATAAATAAAATTTCTTTTTGATTTATAGAAATTAAATCCAAATGTTAGTCTCAGCTGTATAACAATAAAATTTAATGCATTTGACTCAAAGCTGATTTACTGAAATACTTATTAGTTGGATTATTATTACCATCAAGGGAATAGAAATACATTTGATTTCAGAAAAGAAAAGGAATTGAAACCTGGAGCAGAAAATAAATTTTCAATGTAAGTAAAGTAGAATTGATTCAAAGAGAAGGTATGATTTTGTGAAATGGAGATACAAGGCAAATGATATTTTGACCAGGAAAGTGTTGCCTCTGCCTATAGCATTGTCATCAAAGGTTAGAATGGAAGCTTCATTTGTTTCAGAATTGTCCAGCTATGAGAGTATGTGATGTGTGCTGCTTCAGTGAAACCCTAAGCTAGATAAGGAATGCTCACATGAGATAGCAAGCCAAGCAAGCTTCCTTAATGACTCTGAAGCATTTTCATGGTTGAAAAACAACAAAATAATTAGATTAGTCATAAAATTAGTCAATAGCATGGGCACATGGTGGGCTCCACCCAGACTGAGAGCATATAAAAGGCCTCTTCAGGGAGAAGCATCCAGACACAAGTCACTTACACTCCTTCTCACCAAGACCAACCCCAACAACCAGCACTATGTGTGGCTACTACGGAAACTACTATGGCAGCAGAGGCTATGGCTGCTGTGGCTATGGAGGCCTGGGTTACGGCTATGGAGGCCTGGGCTATGGCTATGGAGGTCTGGGCTGTGGCTATGGCTCCTACAGTGGCTGTGGCTACCGTGGACTGGGCTGTGGCTATGGCTGTGGCTATGGCTATGGCTCACGCTCTCTCTGTGGCTGTGGCTGTGGCTATGGATGTGGCTCTGGCTATGGATCTGGATTTGGCTACTACTACTGAAGACACCACAGAAGACTCTAAACCTTCTCCAACTGTGATGTCAGGATTAGGCCATTCTGAACCTAATATATTCTAAGCCTCTTGCTTAGATGGTGATACAATTTTACTGAAGTCTTGCCTTCTGCTTCCTTCTGGATCTGATACATTCAATTCATTCTTTTGAGACTTTCTTGTAAAAAGAATAAGAATGTGAAATGCATGCTCTGGGTACCTTAGTTTTCATTATTGGCATGATTTGTCACATATTCTACTAGTGTTTAACCAAGAAGGTATTCTTTTTCCAATAAACTTACACAACTGAATCTATAAATGTGGTTTTCTTTTCATTTAAAAATCCAGTACTTATTATTTTTCTAAATGAATTAAAATTCTATTTGTAGACATTTTGTGCTATCTGTTTTACATAAATGATTTTGAAAGTGATAATTATGGAAAGAAACATTTGCTTCATGATAGAGTCAATTTGTTGCAACAAAACAACATTGTTTGGGTGTAAGCATAACTATTTAGAAAAAATGACAGGAATATTATGTCTATTTAGCAAAACAACAGCAGTAATTTCCTGGATATGTCCTATTAACATCCAGGATTTATTTTTAACCATTTTTCAGTAGAAAGGAATTCATATTTTGCTGTGGGACAATGGTTTATACCCTGTCAATCATATTTTAATAAAATGCTGATTGACCAGTAGCTAGGCAGTAAGTATAGGCAGGACAACCAGGAAAAAGTACATGTGAAACAATGGAAACAGGAGAAATCTGGGAATAGGAAAGCACAGTCTGCAGTCTTGACCTAGCTGCAGAGAAAGCAAGATATATCTGCCTCACCAAATAAGGTACAGAGCCATGTGGCTAACATAGACAAGAATTATGGGCTAATAAGTTATAATAATTAGTTAGTAAGACGAGTCTGAGATACTGGGCCTATCAGTTTATAATTAATGTATGCCTCTGTATGTTATTTGGGACTTAACACCTATAGAACAAGTTGGGACAGAAACCTCTGTCAACAATATTCCTTTCTGAGGAATGGGCATCAAATTCAATCAGAAAGTAGTTGGCTACCTGTTAAGGGCCTTGCCACCATTGTACCAGTATGATCACTTTGTGTAGCTGGTCAGGATTATTGCACTGATCTTATCTTAAGAAGACTGTTGATGAGGAAGGAAACTTTCTAACTATGTTGGCAATTTTGGTCCAATAATCTTCTCTTTGTACCTGTATCCATTGGGACTTGCCTGTACATCTCTATATTGGTGTGTGTGTGTGTGTGTGTGTGTGTGTGTGTGTGTGTGTGTGTGTGTGTGTGTGATAGTTTCAGTGATTTCTGTCTTTTGGGGAAAGGTTTCTTGATGAGGTATGAAAACTACATTTATCTGTGGGAAATGGGACAAATATTTATAGATTATTGTTAGGAATTATACTGGTTTAGTAAATTCATACTTGCACCTAAAGCTCAGGAAATATTGTGGAAGCGGGGGCAGAAATATTGTAAGAGCCAGAAGATCAAGAGTTGCTGTAATATTGTGTCTCCTTATAATGTCAGAAGCTACACCAATAAAAGTCTCACTAATATGACTACTTAAATATGACTTGAACAAACTTATGGGTACAAGCCTACAAGGTCTCAACCTTTCACAAAGAACTAAAGGCAAATGAGGAAAACTGGTAGCAGGAGACATGATCTCGTCCAAAGAAGAGCACATGTTGGTTGTTCAGTGCCAAAAGACAACCCCAGAAACACACATACAAGTAAGTTTATATAGACAGAACAGAACAGTGTATATATTTATGTGAATATATAAATGTATTAACAATTACTGAAAATGATGCCATAAATTTGAGAAAGAACAGAGAGGGTTATATGGGAAGTTTGAAGAGAAGGGAACTAAAAAAAAATGCTACAATTACATTATAATCTCAAATAATAAAATAAAATCTATTCTTTGAAGTGATGAGTAGTGACTGAGGAGACCCTTAACTGTTCAAAATACTAAAAATAAAATGCAATTGAAAATCCATCCCTAAAGCCAACATATATATCATCACTGCCAAAGCTCAAGGATTATCTTGGAAAGGACAGAACAAATGTAAAAAGAGAGGTGTGGAACACTGACTTTCTGGAATGACATGATCATTGTATTCTTGAGCTCACAGAAGCTGTGATTAACTTCCCATGATTTGCACAATATTGGACTTGCCAATATTCTTCACTGAAGGGGCAGTGGCATATTGGAGCCAATCCTTCCCTGAAGATTTATATGCAATTAGAGATCAATAAAGAAAGGAGAGAGATTTCTGTTGCCAAAGTGTACCTACCAGTGTGCAAACTCTCACCTATGTTCCTTTACACAATCCTAATGTTTGGATCATAAAAGAAAGAAGACATTAAAGTAGAAAGGGGCTGTTCAGAAAGAAGGAAATTATTAGCTATGAGTGGGGAAAAGAGATTAACATTGTGAACATCATTAAAATATATGTATACATCTATGAAAATGTCATAATAAAACCCATTATTGGTACATATGCTAATGAAAGTGTTCAAAATGTTCTTTTAACCTTAAATGAGCTATGTCAAATACTATGAGGGGTTGCATTTGTGCTAACGGAGATTGAATTTGTCAATTACCTTCAAGCTCTATGTATTCATAAGTTTTGCAAAGTCTTTGTCTGAAACCCTTTTGAGAACATAAAGTTTGGCACCTGATCGTATACTTCTACTCTCAGTTTGTGACATATTTAAACCAGAAGTATTCCTTACAGTGTCCTATAACAAGAGATATAGAGATGTAAACACTATCCTCTTCCATCTAACTTTATGTGACTTTGAAATATTTTAAACATTTTGAAAAAGTAACAGATTAAGTAAAACCCTTTATTTGTTATAGGCAGGGGCTGCTCATTCTTTTCTCAGCCACCGAGACCCAAAATAATCACATAGAAACTGTATTATTATAACACTGTTTAGCCTATTCACTCATATTTCTTATTGTCTAGCTTTTATATCTTAAATTAACCCATGCCTATTACTTTATATTTTACCATGAGGCTCATAATTTACCAGTACTGGCATGCAAGCCTCTTTCTCCTCTGATGGCTACATGGCACCTTACTGACTCTGCCCTCTCTATATATATCTTTTCCTGCCTGGCTATACTCTTTTAAGCCATTGGGCAAAACCAGCTTCTTTATTGGCCAATAAAAGCATCACATACAGAAGGACTTCCCACACCATTTCCCCTTTTCTCTCTGAATAAAATGGAAGGTTCTAACTTTAACATAGTAAAATTACATATAGCAAAACAAGTATCAAGCAAGAATTACAGTTACAATATTTATATCTACCTTATATTTTATCATACCTAAGGAAAACTATAACTATCTGTTCTTCAATTCCTTCAAAGACCACAGAAAGATATATTACCTAAGTTAACACGAACTACATTGTAAGCAATTTCCAAAACTCTAGAACTGACATTTGTTGACTGAGTCTGCTCAGACTCAAAATAATCAGACAGAAACTATAGTATTTAAATAACTACTTGGCCAATCACTTAAGCATATTACTAGCTAGCTCTTATATCTTAAGTTAACCCATTTCTATTAACCTGTATATCACCGCATGGCTGTGGCTTATTGGCAAGGTTTTGGTGTATCTGTCTCCTGCAGGCAGCTATATGACTTCTCATTGACTCTGTCTACTCTCTCTCTCTCTCTCTCTCTCTCTCTCTCTCTCTATATATATATATATATATATATATATATATATATATATATATATATATATATATATATATATCTTCCAGCCTGGTTATATTCTATTAAACCATTGGGCAAAAGCAGCTTTATACACAGAAGTACTTCTGACACCATTTCCCCTTTTCTGTTTAAATAAAAAGAAAAGTTTCAACTTTAACATAGTAAAATTACATATAACAAAACAGGTATCAAGCAAGGCTTACAGTTACAACATTTATATCTACTTTATCTTTTATCATAATTAAGAAAAACTATAACTATCTGCCAGGGTCCATAACCCCAACATACATGTAACTATTTTTCCCTAACTCAACCAGTATGGAGGCACAGGAAATAATGAGACACAGTTCACACAGCAATATCAGAAGGGCATCTCAGGCTTCATCCATCCTGAAGATCTACCCGCGTTTATTATTCAAACACCTATTATCCCCCAGGTAAACCAAGGTGGAAACTCATTAATATTCTCTTTCTGGGGGATGCAGGTCTACTGAAACACCTGCAACTGAAGTCACCAGCTTGGAATCAACACCTCTTCCCAGGCAATCTATATTTTAACAAAAGAGAAGGAGCCGTACATCCTGTGTCTTTGTCAAGTGGCTAGCTTATTTGGCAGGATTGCAGCTGCCTTGGAAATTAAGCATGGCCCTGTGACTCGTAACCACACCTTTTTGTCAGGATAAATTATAACACTTTAAGAATAATCATGCTCCAAAGGCTATAGTCTCCTCTTTAAAGGAGGAGATAATCGCCTGAGTTGAAAATGTTTCCTCCGCTGGTTCTGAGCGCCACTTAGAACTAAAATTCTTAGCATAGGCATCAACTCCCAACATTTACAGAGTCACAAAATCTTTTCAGTAATTGCCAATAATAATAAGTCAAAATCATAATTTTTCCCCATTGTCGGTCAATACCGACTCTCCAATAATCTTTTTCTCTATCATAGTTTTGTATTGTCAGTCAATACCACCTTTTTAAAATCTTTTATGGTCAGTACTAGCTTCATTGGTCAATACCAATCTTTTTCATCATCTTCTATGCAATTGCAAACATCAGGTCATTACCGGTAAGTGTACAATAACATTTGCTGTTATCAAATACCACTTTGAGTTTCTGAGCAGCTGTTAAGCCCTTAGTCTGCCCTCTTCTTAAGTGAAGAGGGGTTTTGTTCATTCTTTATTTTGTGTCTCTCTTTCCCTCAGGGGAAAGCTTAGGTCTTAGTTCTTAGGTTTTATATTTTAACCAAAACTGAGTTCTGTGTCAGTCTGCATCTCAGTTCTGAAGCAAACAGGTTTCAAACCACTGCAAGCTGAAGACATCATAGTCAAGTCATCTCAGCAGGGTGTCTTTGTCCAAAGTCTCTGGAGGCAGAATGGCACCCTGCAGTGTAGTGTGGCAGCAGCAGCACTCCTCTCTGTGGGGGCTTGGTAGGCTTGATTCCGGTCCTTCCTTGGTCTCTGCTTATTTTGTTTCTCCTGCTGGGCCATTATCAGCTCTGTTGTCATCAGGTCTGGTATTCTTCTGCTGAATGTACCGAACCAATCACTCTGGAAGCCATCTCACTTGATTTTCATCCTGGAAAAAAACACAAACATGCCCTCGGCCCCATATTAATATGGGATCTGGCCCTTTCCATATTCCAGTGCAAGGGTCCTTCCACTTTAGCAAAGGTGGTCTTTGTACCATCATGCCACAATTTGTCTGCTGCTGAACGCTCATGGAAATCCATATTTATAAAGTTTAGCGTAAACAATGCCTGATTCAAGGCATTGTGTGGCGTCTAACGATACAACTCCCCTGTTTTATTTTTTGGAGTTGTGTTTTCAAGGAGCTATGTGCACGCTCCACAAGTCCTTGACCTTAAGGATTATAGGGAGTGCCAGTCTTATGAATGATATTCCATTGAATACAAAATTTTTGAAAAGCTTTGTTGACATACCCGGACCCATTGTCTGTCTTTATTGCTTTTGGGGTTCCCATGCATAAAAAGGATTTCAAGCAATGAGTTATTACATGCTTGGCAGCTTGCCCAGTTTGTGCCGTGGCCATCATGAATCCTGAATACGTATCAACTGTCATATGCACATATCTCAATTTTCCAAACTCAGTAACATGGGTTACATCCACCTGCCATATATGATTAGGAACCAGCCGTCAGGGATTTACCCCTAAACGAGGCACAGGTAGATATTGTGGGCATCTTTCACATTGCTTAACAATTTGGCAAGCAGCTTCTCTGGTCAAATTAAATTGCTTTCTTAAACTTAAGCTGTTCTGATGGTGCAAAGCATGTGACTGCTGAGCAAGTTCAGTTTGAGATAGAGTAATTGTTTTTGTAAGTTCGTCAACTAGAGCATTGCCTTCAGCTAGTGGACCAAGAAGACTTAAATGTGCTCTGATATGTCCCACAAAACATGGTAACTTTCTACATTGTATGCATTCCTGAATCTGCTGAAACAATATCTTAACTTGTTCATTGCTAGTTCCTATATATGGCACTGTTTCCAACATTTGCAACACATTATAAATATACCGGCTATCAGTATATAGATTAAAAGCCTTATTAGCAGAATTTTTAAACACTAGAGCTACGGCTCGCAGCTCAACTATCTGAGCTGAAGCTGGTTCTGTCTGTACTGCTTGTCCTTTCCCATTGACCACATAAGCAGCCTTCCTTCCCATTAGATGAGCCATCAGTGAAAATCAATAAAGCATCCTTTATGGGATTCTTTGCTACTGTTTTAGGAAAAAATGAATGAATGCAGTTGAGTAAACTGCAGTAACTGGTCATCTGAGAAAAGATTATTAATCTGACCTTGAAACTGAGCAAATGCAATTGCCCAAGAATCGCTATTTTGAAATAACCATTCAATTTGCTGCTTAGTGTAAGGAACATTGATTACAGCTGGTTCTTTGCCAAAATATTTCCTAGATTTTATTCTGCTCTTCTGTGCTAAGCATGCTACTGCTTCAAATAAGCATTTAATACTTTAACTGGTGATACACGAAGTTGCAGCCACAGAAGTGGTCTGTTCTGTCATAAAACTGCTGTAGGAGCTAGTCTTGTAGGTAAAATACATGCCTGCCATGGTTGGCTGTAATCGATATAGCACACCTGCTGTTTCTGTATAGTCTGCTCTGTCTGTAAGAGAGTCTGTCTGGCAACTTCTGAAAGCTGTCTGCTGGAATTTGGATCACTGTCTCCTTTAAGGATTTCACTTAGAGGCTCGAGTTCTCCTGTAGGAAACTTTAAATAAGGCCTCAGCCATTGTATATTTCCTAATAGCCTTTGAAAGACATTAAGAGTTTTTAAGTCATCCTTCCTAATTTCTATCTTTTGAGGCTTAATTTCTTTGGGATATAACATATGACCTAAATACGGAAAAGATGGATGCCTCTGTACTTTCTCAGGAGCAATGACTAACCCTGCATTGCTTAGGCTCTGTTGTAACAATCCATACGTCTCTAGTAAAATAGCCTCATCTCTATGAGCAAGCAGAATGTCATCCACATACTGAATAATGTAAATCTGTGGAAATCAATCTTTAACCTTCTGTATAGCTTGAGCTATGAACTTCTGGCATAAAGTAGCACTATTCTTCATGTCCTGGGGTAAGACATTCCATTGATATCTCCTCATTGGCTCTCTGAAATTAACTGAAGGAATACTAAAAGCAAATCTTTGACAATCTTGTGGAGCTAAAGGAATGGTATAAAAACAATCTTTTAAGTCTAAGATAATTTTATGTGTGTTCTTTGGTATGGCTGTGGGAGAAGGCAGCCCTGGTTGTAATGCTCCCATTGGTTGAATGGTTTCATTAACCGCCCTTAAATTCTGAATCAATCTCTACTTTCCTGACTTCTTTTTAATAACAAAAATTGGAGAGTTCCATGGAGAATTAGATGGTGAAATATGTCCATTATCCAGCTTGGCTGTAAATATCTTGTATGAAATATGGGCCTAAAGTTATCTGTTCTTCAACTCCATCAAAGATTCCAGAAGGATATAATATTACTTAAGTAAACAGGAAGTGCATTGTAAGCAACTTCTATAACTCTAGAAATGACAGAGATATCTCACTGTCTGAACAGTCACACAAAGTTCTTCTGTAACATTGAGGGCACCCACCATCAGCCTACTTGGCCCATAGTATCCAATAGACTTTTCCATGAAGCAGAAAATTTCAAAAATAGTTCCATCTATCTTTGGTAGTTTATCAATCACTTTCTTCTGTGTCTTTCCGAATACCTACCAGACTCTTTCATGAATCAGGAACCCCAAAGGACTGTCTCACCTTCTTTAGGCAGCTTCAGCAGCCATTTTTCTGTAGGTCCTGCAAGTCCAGTTCATATAGCATAACATCATGTAGTCCAGGCAAGAGCAGCTTCTTTCCCAAATGGCTCACAAATTCCATAAGGAGCCTCTTCAATGCCCATCTTCCTCTTGAAGTAATTGGTGCTGCCAGGAGCAACTGTGTCTCATTGTCATGAAAAGTCCTAAGTTCTTAAAACATTTTATATGCCATATTACGTAGTCTTTGAAAGATCTGAATAATATCTAACCATCTGAAATATATCCCTATAATCTAGAAAACCTAACTAATGTGACTACAAGCTAGATTATTATAATGAGTCTCTATTAACCTATATTTCTTAATTATACATTACATTTTTAAATGAGCTGCACAAACGCAATACCTTAATCAAGAAATATATATATATAATTTACCTAAATTTATATCAATAGACCAAGGTCCATACCAATCCAAAGTATTTATATCTATAACATATCCCCTTTAAACATAAAGAAACATTACAAAGAAACATTTATAAACAATATTGGGTAATTTGGGTGTAGTTCTCTCCAAACTACTTCATGCTTTTTGTTGGCAATGTAATATTTGGGGTTTTTCATGGTGATGGAGTTCTTGGTCCATCAAATCACATTAGTCTGGAAGGAATCCACAGGTTTTCATCCTCTGTGGAAACAAAAGCAGAACCTCTTTTCCAAAGCAACATATTCTTAGACTCAAATTTTGAAGTCAAGATACTTTTAAGTATATATGTTTGTTTAGCTTAGCAGATCATACAATGAAATGTGTCTCTGTACTTAGCTCCTTCACAGTTAAAAAATTCAAAGAAAACTCAATAATGTACATAATCCAGACTTTCTCTGTATATTCTGTTTTTATGTGGCTTATTTTTCTTTAGTCCTTTTATCTATGACTGCCGTATTCTGTCTCTTTAAAGACTTTGTTTTAATTTTTATAACCATTTATTTCCTTTTATAACTGTCTATATCCTTTTTTTTTATCTCCCAAGCCTATGTACATTTATCCAACATTATGACCCATTTAGAGGTCTTTTTATCTGAATCTGTCTTTATTGTGTAGTTTTAATTATTATCTGACCAGAACCACTTCTTAAAATGCAAAGCAGCGTAGCTAGGACTAAGGTTGCTTTGCCTTTTAGCAATGCCAAGTTAAACATGGCAGATGTCTGTTTACTGCCTCTGAGACTACCAGGTGGGAGTCATGCTCACCACCTCAACTCTGGTAACCAATTGGCCCATGTTGCCACCAAGTAACTTACAGCATGCTGCTCACAAAACCCATTAATGTGCTTGGTCTCCTGAAAGAATCAGAGTTCATGCTGACAGCACAGACCAGGAAGCTGCCATTTTGAAACCTCATGTTATTTTGTTTTTGTTTTTTGCTACCACTGAATCAGGCAGTCCTCTCTTAAAGAAACCATGGCACTTCTACTACCTGCAAGCTAATGGAGCCCATCCAAAAAAAAAATTGCTCTTTTCGGTTTTATTGATATAGTCACCTATCCATGTTGGATGCCAATTTGTTGACTGAGGCCATTCACACTTGAAATAATCACACAGAAATTGTATTATTTAAATCACTGCTTGACCAATCACTTAAGCATATTACTAACTAGCTCTTATATCTTAAATTAACCCATTTCTATTAATCTGTATATCACCACATGCCTGTGGTTTACCAGCAAGTTTCAGCTACATGACTTCTCATTGACTCTGCTTACTCTCTCTCTCTCTCTCTCTCTCTCTCTCTATATATATATATATATATATATATATATATATATATATCCAGGCTATATAATATATATATATATATATATATATAGCCTGGTTATATTCTGTTAAGCAATTGGTTGAAAGCAGTTTCTTTATTAAACAATAAAAGCAACATATATACAGAAGGACTTCCCACACCAATTTATGTTTGAGACCATTTGATTGCATTATATAACCTTTTCTTCTTGAAATTTTAGAGTATAAATTGAGTAAAATAGAGATCATATCTGAAGTTCTACCACTGATAACACTGACAATTGAGACCATTCATAGCAATGGAATATCAAGTAAGACATACATTGTTGTAAAGATATATTTAGCTCATATTTACATACATAAAGCTACATGGACAACCCTAAGTAAACTCAGCAAATCACTAAAAATGAAAGTGGGAAAAGAACTTGTAGAAAGGAAGTTGGACTGATGTTGAATGGGAATGGAAGGAGGAAAGAGAAGGTGACATTAGAAAAATCAGAATGCATTTTATACTGGAATGAAATGGTCGGAGTGAAATAAATGTAATAATGGAAAGTTTTAAATTCCCCAAACTGAAAAAAGATAGCAAGTATGGTTACCTACCCAATTGAGGAGAGTCAAAGTAAAGATTGTCTGCTTCTATCACAACTGTGTTTTGATAACCAAAAAGTACAACATACCAGAAACAGCTGAAGATAAACAATACACTGCTTGCAAAGAAAATTAATTTCTGTTGATTCCTCATGAGAAATTATAGTCTAAAAGAGAAAGGAAAAAAGTTCACTGCAGGCATAAGAGTTTTCAATACTCTATATCAAACAATAATCTTCCTTATGAAAAATAAAGCAAAATAAAATATTTATGTAAAAAACCCTCATAAAGACAATGAGTTAATTTGGGATACATATCAGAGGTCTTAGTCCATGGCCAAATAACATCAATATACTGAATCTGTGCCAGTTAGCACACACAGCTTCTGTGTGTGACAAAGTAAAACTGATGACGTCATAGCCAGAACATGAGAGCAAACTAGTAAGGAAGAGGCTGGGACCTGCAATTGAGAATATGCCATGAAGGACCTCCCTCTGATCCTACGTTTATAAATTCCCCTGCCTCTAATCACGATCATCTGGAGATCAAACTGTTTCCACATGGAAACATAAGGTATACTCACTCCATTTTGCCCCGACCCTCCAAGGTGCTTGTCAGTTTCACAGAGTATAACATTTTAGTCTACTCCACCCCAATAATAATGTTTTAACTCTTGCAGCATTGCTTAAATACCCAAAATCTACTTCAAGATCTCTGGTTAGTTTATCTGTAAGCTTCTATAAAAATTACAGTGAAGTATATATACCCAGGATTCTGTGGGAAGAAAGACACAAGATATACATCCTTATTCCAAAAGAAAGTATTAGGTGATATAAAGATAATACAAGACCAAACTATCATATAATAAATGTTCACATATGGCTTCTCTATGCACTGAACCAGGATGTAAAATCACAAGAGTATGAAGAGCTCCAAAACAAACATTGTCACTCTCTAGGACTGGTTTTCTTACTGGCTACAACTTCTCTTGCCAAGTGCTACCTATGGTTGGGATCTCCATCTTCCTGGGGTCTCAACTGTAGCCACAGTTTCCTTCCCAAAGCTCCCTGTACACTGGCTCAGGGCAGACTATTTGCAGGGAGTCAGCTCACCTGGACTCATCAATTTCCTCTGCAGTATTGGTTGAAGACCCTGTGAGCCTAAGTTTTCCTTAGTTGAATTTGAAGAAATAAATACCCATATGTCTGATGTGTTTGGATTTCTCTGGATTGTTTTCTGTGAAGAATTAACTTTGGAAATACTTTTATCTTTTGGAAGTTTGAGCAGTTCATGTAGATTCTTGATGTGCATTCAAGTCATCTGTGCTATTGTTCTAGTAAGGCCCATGGATTAGAGGCCATGTTATCTATGTGCATAGATATGGCCAAAGTGAAAGGTTTTTTTTATCTTCTTGCCTTTGGTAAAAGTTGAACCATAGTGTTGTTTGAATGTTCTGATCCCCACACCTGATAAACTAGTCCATAGCATTTAAGTTTAACTTCCCATAACATATGTGAAAACAGAAAAAAAAAGAGTAGTGTGTTTGTGTGTGGCAGAGCGGGGGAGGATTGGTCAAGTTCCTGAAGATACTTATTTTCATCCAAAATTTTGCCAGTATAAATGCTTCTATCAGTGACCTGGTCTTCTGAACTAGAACAATCACTAAGTATTATAGACTCATTCTAGCTTCCTTCTTTAAATGCTTCTAGACTCTTCCTGCAAACCTATTCCAAAGGCACAAGGCATGCGAGCAATAATAAACACCCTACTCTGGATAATGATTTCTGTATTAGATTTCTTCCATCATAGCAAATACCTAGTATAAATCAACTTATAAAGAGAAAAAGACAAATGTTGGCTGATAGATTTTTAGGTCAATATTGATTATCCTATTGTTTGGATCTGTGGTGAGTCAACAGATCATGCCAAAGTGTGTGCCTCATACTAAGGAAGGAAAAGAGTGTGGCAGCATTACAAATCATTACAGATTCACAACCTTCTCCTACGGTTCAAGTTCAGTGAACCATACCACAGATCTCCTACCAGAACCCATACTGTTCTACTTCCTCCAAATAGTGCCTTGCTAAAGAGCAAGCCTCCAATAGTTTCACCTTTAGCATTTGATGATCCATCAATTCTGTAAAGAAGAAATAAAACAAACTTTATGACAGACCCCTTGAAACTAAAAATGAAAAGAAGAGAGAGAAGATGGAGAGATGGGGGAAGAGGACTCTTCCACATTCAAGTTATGAAACCTTGTTCTGATGTCAGACTGAACCATAAAGTACTCAGGAGTGTTTCTGTGATTCCCTAAATGATAATGTTGATTCTCTGGACCTAATTATTTGTGCCAGCAAGGTAGTCCTTTCTGAACAGATGCTTTCTTTCTGAGAATCTGAAGTTTTGCTGATTTTTTAGAATCCATCTCCAGGTAAAGCCCTTGGGATTGAATTTTAAAAGGGTTCAGTTTGCAAGAACAATGAGTTCATGTGGCTTCACTTCTGTTTGGGGTAAGGCTTGATCCATGACTGGAAGAGAATATGAGAAAATCAACATGTAGATACATTAAGGGGTCTGCCTGTATTTTCTCCTTATGTCCCTTGAATGTAATCTTACTATTTTCCTAGAGAATGTTCAAGACTGCAGTGGTTTGGGAAACTTGCAATGGACATGATTACTAGAAACCACAGATATTGATTATTAGATAGTCACCATCAATGCTACAGGCATGGAAAGGGGCAGAATATAGAGAGAGGTAGAAAAATGTGGGGCGAGGGTAATGTGCTTTTGCTGAGAATTCTTGAAACAAAGAGTGGATTCCCTGTATAGATTTGTTAGCTCCAAAATTTCTGTGTTGCAAAATTTCTAATCAGTCTTAGTAAGAAAAACCCAGAGTCAGATATTAGGGGGTGAAAACTGAAAGATCAGAGAAGCAGAGCAGCCAGCCACTAGTTCTTAACTTCACAAAATCCTCAGAACCAAAAGGGCAAGGTCCTGTCTCTGTGAATCCTACACTGAATGCCTTGAATTCCTGCATCCACCTGCCTTATATTCCTCTCTCTGCCAAGCCATATCCCTTCCTGACTCCATTCTCTAGTTCTGGTTAGCCCAGCTCTGTTTCTCTTTTAGACTGGATCAATTCCGTGTAGACCAGGGTGACCTTGAACTCAAAGAGATCTGTCTGCCTCTGTCTCTCAGATGCTGGGATTAAAGGTGCTTGCCACCACTGCCTGGCCTCTGTGGTTAACAATGCCTTGCTGAACACTCTGATCCTCAAGCAAGCTTTATTTGTTACAGTGCAAACAAAATATCAGCACATATATGAATGTTTTGCCAACATATATATATATATATATGGTATATATACCTTATATACCTGTTATACCCAGAGGACAGAAGACTGTGTCAGGTCTCCTGTAACAAGAGTTTCAGATTGTTGGGAGCTTCCATGTGGGTGTGCGGGTGGAGGGAACAGAACAAAGGTCCCATGCACAAAAGTAGTAAGTGCTCTTAACCACTTATTCATTTCTCATTATTTCCTATACATATAATGTTTAAACAAAATTTAAAAGAAGATTTGGAGAGTAATGTAGAGAGAACATTCTCAAATACCTACTAGGTGCTGAAGAACAATTTTTAAAATTGAAAAAGGTCCCATAATTAAGTCTTGAAATTTCCAAGCAAATTTCCAGAAAAATTTCCAGGAAACAAACCATCCTTTAATAAAGAAAATTTTTTTAGAGTATAGTAGTGCTTCTCAAGGGTAAGCATCTGGAGGTTTCGAAGATGATACAGAAACTATGTCAAAAATCCAACTGCAAACTCAAGAAACATCCCTGCGAGATGTTCTGGGGTAATGGTGGTGCAGAACTTGTGGTTATGGGAGTGTACAACCAATGACTTGTCCGACATGAGGCCCATGCCACTAGAGAGAGTCGCACCCTTGATACTACCTGGACACCAGGGTTCAGAAGCTGGATAACTCAGAGATCTAGTATAGAACTAAACACTACTGGCCAAAAAAAAAATAAAAAAAATTAGTGATATGATTTCTAATGATTTTCTGTTACTTTATCAGAAAGGCTTCATCCAGCAACTGAGAAGAGCAGATGCTAATCCACAAACATTAGGCAGAGCTCGCATATCCTACATGCAGATCCTGTGTAAGAGCTACAGGAAGGATTGTAGGAGCCAGAGGGTTAGAGACCACAAGAACACCGCAAAATCAACTACCCAGGGCTCATAAGGGCTTACAGAGACTTAAGTGGCAATCACAGAGCCTGCATGGTCTATGCTAGGTCCTCTGCATAAATGTTATGGTTGTGTAGCTTGGGGTTTTTTGTGGGACACATAACAAAGGGAGTCTGGGTGTCTCTGACTCTTTTGCCTGCTTTTGGAACCCTTTTCCTCTTACTGGGTTGCCTCATTCAGAACTGATATGAGAATTTGTGCCTAGTCTTATTGTAACTTGTTCTGCCATGTTTGGCTGATATCTCTGGGAGGACTGCTCTTTTCTCACAGGAAAGAGAGGAAGAATGGGTCTAAGAGAGAAGGAAAGTGGGAGGGAGGGGCTTGTAGAATGGAAGGAGGGGTAATATATAAAAGAATAATAAATTTTTAAAAAATACAAAAATAAAAAATTAGTTATACAGCATAAAATAATAAATAGATATGAATAAATAATAAATAAAAAGAGAACCAGGTCTTAGCTTAACAAAGTTTATTGTAAATATGCAGAATAAAATTAATATTTTTTGTCCTTATGCAAATCTATGGAATAAATAGCTAGGAATGCTGGGTATAGATGAATGTCAATATATTTCTGGCCATCACAGCTTCTTCTTATTTCAGTTTTGTGTGTTGCTGCTAGGCCTTGGGATCTAAAGCTGGAGGATCTTCATATCATACATGTAGGGAGCAAGCTATCCTTGAGCTCCTTAATAGTAGTAGCCAAATCCAGATCCATAGCCAGAGCCATAGCCATAGCCACAGCCACAGAGAGAGCGTGAGCCATAGCCATAGCCACAGCCATAGCCACAGCCCAGTCCACGGTAGCCACAGCCACTGTAGGAGCCATAGCCACAGCCCAGACCTCCATAGCCATAGCCCAGGCCTCCATAGCCGTAACCCAGGCCTCCATAGCCGTAACCCAGGCCTCCATAGCCACAGCAGCCATAGCCTCTGCTGCCATAGTAGTTTCCGTAGTAGCCGCACATGGTGCTGGTTGTTGGGGTTGGTCTTGGTAGAGAAGGAGTGTAAGAGAGTTGAGTCTGTATGGTTCTGCCTGCAGAGAGGGCCTTTTATATGCTCTCAGTGTGGGTGGAGCCGACCATGTGCTCATGCCATAGGCTAATTTTAAGACTGATCTGAGTTGATTAGATTTTTTTCCTTGACCGTATGACAAAACCTCAAAGTTATTAAGGAAGCTTGTTTTGTTTGTCGACCAGGAGTCCCATGAAACAATTCCACACTAATGAGGGGACACTAATACACAGAAATGTTCTTTGTGCCTGCTGCATGCGTGCATGATCTGTGGAAGCTACATGCATGCTAGTTTGTTACAAAATGAAATGTCTGTCTTTCCCTTGAACAGCCTAAAGTAACCATTTGAAGCAGTACTTCATCTGTGTTATTTACTCAAAATATTTTTTGTTCTTTAGTGTTTTAACTGTCTATCAATAACAACAGAGGAATTTGCAATGTCATTCATTACTATAATGCAATTAACAAGGATCCCTGCATTCTATTTTTAAATTTTTATTTATTTTTTAAAGACTTTATAAAAAATGCAGTGAAGCAATAGGCTGAGCCAATTTTGTGTCTGAAATTTTAATTACATCAATTTTTCTTTTAGTTTGTTGATTAATTTCTTTACATGGACATAAAAGGAAGCCATTAGCTTCTTTTATAGTTTATGATTTCCCTTCAGGTCTATCACTATAAATGGTGATAATATTATTCAACTTATTAAACTTCATAAATTATGGTTTTTGATAAATACAATATTTTAGTTTTTTTAAAAGTTTATGTGATTTTGCCAGTTATGTTTATAAAATTTGTGAGACCCGAAATGTTATTTTTTTCTATGACTTAAAAAAATTATCAATCAGCAATTGCTAGGGAAAATGTCCATATTTTGTGATTTATAGTAAGTTAATATTGTCTGTGGCATTTCTGCCTTCAGACAATTGATTTCACCAATATATTCTTCAAAGTTAAATTCCTTTGTGACATGAAATAATGTTGAGCAGAAAAATTGCTTTTAGTCATCTATGTGGAACTTTTTGTAATAACCATTAAATATTAGATGACTTTGTTATTTTCACTGGACTGCCCAAGCTGTGAAGACACACAACAGAGCATTTGCTCTTGTGTAAAAATAACCAAGCACAGCTTTGAAAGGTGTAGGAAGATCACTTCATTCTACAAACATGTCCAAAGCAATGAACTGAAGCATGGACCAAAGACGCTTTGTGTTGAAATATCGTTTTCCATTGCTTCCAAACAGGGCCAAATAGCTGGTATTTCATTATGAAGTAGTGAATCAGATTGAAGGCAGGAAGCCATATACATGCAGCTAAATTGCCTTTAGGACTTCAGATACAAGATAAATTCAACCTGGTTTATCTACCCTGAAAAGCAATTCAAACTAGAAAAAATAAAATAATCTTAATAATAAAGCAGTATTTCCCTCTTAGTAAATAAAATGCAATCATTCTCCATACACTCTAGCAGTCTTTCTATTTATTTGGTTGTCAAATGTAGCTTTGTAAACAACATACACTAATATGCCAACATATTATTTCAGTCCCTCCTTAGTGACTCATAGGGAGTCTTTACTCTGTTACTTTAAATTTTCCAAAAGTTAATATTGATTGCCTCAGATCTCATACTTTACAGTCTACCAGCTGTCATGATGAAACCTGAATTTTAAAATGGTCACTAATTAAAATAATATGAAGTCATTTTCAATTTTATATGTGAAAAGTTTTTGTTAAATTGCAAATAATGAAGAGAGTAATACTTTTACAACTGGAAAATGTCAGTAGAAATTACAGTTTTTCACATAAGTTAAGGTTATAAAATTTAGGATCAAATTTAAAGAGTCATTTTTTGTCTTATAAAGTATTAATGTTTAGTTTTATAATCAGTGAGTGGTTTATGTTCATTAAAACAACCTGTTTTAATGAGTAACATTTATTCTTGAGAATTTTCACATTTGTGCCATAATTGAGAATTACAGAAATTTTTCATGGACCATCTCTATGTTCCACATGCCAACATCGCCCATCATCAGTATGCTGAATACAATGGCACACCCATTGCAACGTATGAATTACACCCATGCATCATTGTCTCCCAGAGTCCATAGTTAATGTTCCCTCTTAATAATAAATCTTCTTTGACGTTGACAAGTGTTGTGTGGCCTGCATTCACCACTACAGTTTCATCGTTTTATAGCCCTGGAAATTCCTTGGAATGCCTGCGTGGATGTTGCAGCGTTCCTCTTTCTCAAAGGTTCTGCATGTCTACTGCTCTGAAATATAATTAAATATTACTTCCCACAAACAAACCAGAAGAAACTCTTTACCTAGTGAAATTATCTTTAGTTTTCCTAGGTGTTTACATCATTCACTATTTTACTTTATAAAAAATTAACTTACAAAGTGTATTTCTAAAGTGTATGCTCCACTTTTAGCCTCCTTTTCTTCAACCACTTGAACTTTTGACGTTCAGTATTCCTGTGGAGCCTACCCTATTTCCATTTCACCTTGTTTTTTTGACATTTTGTTTAAGTTCTGAGACACAGTCAGGCTAGTCAACTGTCTAAAACTCTGGAACGCTCAGTATCCAGCTACATCTTTTTGTGATTTCTTTTACTACTTGTTTATATAGTTTTACCTCAATCTCAAACATATTCTTTTCTGAATGATTTAATTCTTTATCTTTAAATACATAGATAGCTAATATCACCAAGGCAAACCACACAATTTCTAGGGACACCAAATGGAATGTTTTTCCATCACATACATTAAAGGAAATAACATCAAATCCTTGCAACGAAGCGTGGGTATCCTTCCCGTATCCCTCTGGGAATGCATTGGCTGTCCATCAGGAGGCTTTCCATGACTCTGCATACGGAGAGATTTCCTATTGTCTGTTTTGTTCCCTTTTAGAGCAGGTGCTGATGGCATCTTAATTGATGTTTGTTACAAATTTATAAACAACCAAGGTGTTATCTTTTAAAATTTTTGACACTTTTGTGGATATGCTTTCAGGAAAGGACACTTTGCATTGTATAAACAATGCAGGGAATTTTCCCTGAGGGAGACTATTTTATCCAACTTCCCTATTACTTATTTCCCTGTAGTTATATGTCTGGGGCTGAAACTCCTTGAGATTTACCCCTTCCATGTTAGTATGTCTCTTAGTTATGGTTGCTATTGCTGTGATGAAACACCATGACCAAAAGCAGCTTAGAAAGGAGAGGATTTATTTGGCTTGTGCTTACCCATCATAGTTCATCACTGAAAACAGTCAGGAACTCAAACAGAGCAGGAACCTGGAGGCAGGAGCTGATACAGAGGCCCTGGAGGAGTGCTGCTTACTGAATTGCTCATCATGGCTTGCTCAGTGTCCTTTCTTATAGAATCAGGACCACTAGCCTCAGGTGACGCAATTCCATTGTGCATACATCAGTTGAAGCTGGGCTCTCGAAAGTTACTTTTCTGTGGGTTTTGTCAGTTGAGGTTTTCTGTAACAATTTCTTCAGAGAATAATCTTTCAGGCCAGATCCAGCTCAGATGTTCTGAGCCCTGTGTCCAGATTGCAAGGTGTTTTGAGTAGGACAGACTTACTTTCCAACTTTGTGGTGGGGGTAACCAAGTGTAATAGCAATAGCCTGTATTGGTTGGAGTCTCTTAGATTTCTCTAATCAAACACTCAAAAGAGGTCTTGTCCTGACTGTGATATATATAGATATAGATAGATATAGATATAGATATAGATATAGATATAGATATAGATATAGATATAGAGTCTATGGCTCTTCTGGGGAGCATCATCTGCTCAGTTGGGAAAATTTCATTAAAAATATATATGTATGTACATATATATATTTATATATGTGTGTATACACATGGATGTATTATGTGAAATTTACATGAGTTAATGTAATATGATTCCTTATGACTTTTTCCAGACAGCCTTACTGTTATTTTATCCTTCTTCTTCCACTTTCTGTATTGTCCTACCTCGCTCTCTCCAAAGAAAACCCCTCTTTTTCCCAGTATCCCCTTTGTATCGCTTGTGTCCCCCTATTTGTTTCTTGTTTCCCTAATGCTCCTACTCCCAAGGTCTTATTTATTTATTTATTTATTTATTTATTTATTTATTTATTTATTTATTTATTTATTTTTGCTTTCATGGTTTCTGCAGTTAGTAGAGGACATACAATCGCGTCTGAAGATTTAGAGCTCTACACCACAGATGCGATATCAAAGTTGTTTGGATTTGAAGTTCTCTTTTGCTAGGAACAAGGAACATGAATGAAATTTTTCTTATCTGCTTTTAGTTCTTCTTTTGAGAATTCTTTGTTCAGAACAATAGCCCATTTTTAATGTGTTGTTGTATTGCTTAACTCTTTGCTTTTTGAGTTCTTTATATATCTGGCAATTAACCCTTTGTCAGATGTTTAGCTGACAAAGATTCTTTCCCATTCAGTGTGCCTCCTCTTCACTCAATTGAACATGAAATAAGATGAAGAAAGAATGAACAATTACCCCAAAATTTAGAATTAAGGCAAAAAAACCCATAAAATCAAAGTATAAAAGACTCACAATAAAGTTCTAGACAGCTCTGTTAGAGAGTTTGAGTCTCATAAATCAACAGATGAGAGAATGAAGATGGGTGGAGTAACTTTTTACAGGGGGAAGGATTAAAATAATCTTGATTTTCAGATATATTTTAATTAAAACTAGACTTTAATAATTAAGAGGCACTAATAGTAAACTCTGACCTGAAACAATCAGCAATTATCTAAGAAAATATCACATTTAACTTAAATGTGAAGAGACAGTGCATATGCATAGAAAATTCTGTCTTCACACTAAAATTGTCAGTGAGGTTTCTGTTTCATTTATCTTTACTTTCAGCCAACTGTAAAATGGGAATATTTTTAAGATATCATATTGTTAGTTGTGTTAACAAATGTTCCAGGAAGATTAAGGATACATCTTAAGAACCTGGTATTATGATGGTTCTATAATAAACATATACAAAATGCTACCTAAATGTCATAATTCAGACTATAAATGTAGTTTATTTCTATAGTTTTAAAGTAAATTTGTAAATAATATTAATCAAATTTGACAACAAATTATTTTATATACAAGGAATCAAAAATAAATCATGCATGTAATAGTAAAATGTCACTTTAATTAAATATCAAACTTTATTCTTATTTTCTTATATATTTTAATATATTTATGTCTCATAGGAACCCTTCAGTAGGTTCCATTATTCCATTTAATTTCTATATCTTCATACCAATCTCAAAGTTATATACTATGCCCAAAGCCAATATCTATTGAGAAGAGGATCCATGTCTCATGGTTGAATGCAATAAATCTGGAATTATTACATGCATGTTTCTGATAAAAGTAAATATGATGTTAGAGTTGAGGTTCAAAAGTACGGGAAATGAATGGCACAAGTAAAATACGGAGTTAATGGCAAAAGAGTGCTTTATGTTCCTATTTCAAGTCTAGATTTCATAATTTAATGAATAGAAATAGGTGAACAAATCAATGTGAGCAAAAACGCGTTTGTTTGGTGATATCAATACTGACATTTAAATTCAAGTTTCAAGCATAATAAAAAAGTTCTCATTCATTTTTGGTGCTATTAACACAGGAGTCATGGATAAGTATTAAAATATCTTAACAATAATCATGGATACTTTCTTCCTGAGGCATTATTTTATGTTCAGTTCTCTTCAGGAAACCAAGATAATTAAAATTATATTTTTAAATATAAGCACATGCTATTAATGCTTTGCTTAGTAGTGATTTTAAATTTTAGGATTCAAGGATAAAATAATAAGAATTAAAAGTCCGTAGATGAACATCACTCGCAGGAATTATTTTCTTACCAAAGTTTAAATCTTTCTAGAGAACTGAATTTCTTTTGTGGAGTCAACAGTTTAACTACAAGGATCCATAGAGCCTCCCCTAACAGGGTTTTAACATTCCTTTTGGTTTTCCTCCCTAGCTAGTTGATAAGACGCTATTGCTAGAGACACCACACACCTTGGATGCAAAATCATTCTGAAACTGAATTTGAGGTTTTCCCCTACTGGCCAGGTTTCATTAGGAAAAAAGATGCAATGTAGGAGTCAAGGACAAAGGGGTTCAATGTTCTTACCAAGATAAGAACTGCATGAAATATAATATCAATCTACCAGGCAAGATGTACCCACTGGTATAATAGGAGCATAAATGCTATAGTGGCAACCAAGGGCTCTATAATTGGCTAAGACCATTCCACACTAAAAAAGAATTCAGAGTTGTTAATCCAGTGACAAACTGATGACTGATGTAGTTCTTAGGTCCTAGGAAGAGTTTAACTATAATTATCTAGCTAAATTGGCACAACACCAAACTGTCTTCTAAATATTTATGTTTATACCCATATACAAATAGTACTCTCAGTTTTCATCAGATTAACTCACAATAACAGTGGTGAATAAAGAGACTCATAGCTGTTCAAGGTAGTGAAAATTAGTGGCTGTGCAGTGCTCAGCCTTGAATAGGATGTATATCATCCCCTCTAAAACTGGGGGGGGGGCAACAATATGGAAGAAGGGCAGAAATAATACAAGAGCTTGAAGATAGGTATAATTGCTGTGAAAAACTCTCTTGTAGTATAACACAGTCAATATAATCATGGCCTCAAAGCATCAGTATCTATCTATAATGGGCCTGCACAAGACTGGACTCAACAATCAATAGTCAATTCTGGAGGGACGGAGTGGTCCTATTCTTTTCATGCTGAAGCATTGTCCTAACAGTAACATAACACATATAAATACACTTTCAACAGGTTAAGAGCTTTGCAATGCAAAGATCTTTACGTTCTTAATGTCACAAACAAAAGATGGTGTAGCACAAGTGAAGTAGAAATTTTAAAGGTATATCCTAAAAAACATTTGTATGTTAACAAAGAAATATAAATATGTAAAAGGTCATAAAATCATAGTGCCAAGAAGATGGCCCAAGGGGTAAAGGAGCATGTCTGTAAGTGTGGCAACATGAGTTCAACCCCTGTTACTCAGGTGTTGGAGAAAAGGAACCAACCTTCAACCATCTCAGGTTTGCCTCTGACTTCCATATATGTGTTATGGAACATGGACAGACACACATGAACAAAAAATAAGTAAATAAATAAATAACAGCTATAGTAGTTTATGATAGTGAATAAGTTTATTAAGAAAAGAAAGGAAAATCAAAATGCAAAACTTTTGACAGTATTCTGCTAAGAGATATATAGAAGTTCACAGGATGAGTTCTAAATGCACTTCATTCTCAGGAGTCACATACAGAGAAGTAAAAGCCTCAGGTCAATATATAAAAAACATGAAAGTGCACATCTTCAAAAAGTCACATCACATTCTTATCTTATTTACTTGTGAATAAGAGCCTCTAAGAAGGAGGTTCAGAAAACATGGGGACAACTGGAGATTTCTGAGACCATAGCTGGAGAGGGTGATAGTGTTCCAGGGTGTCTTCAGTAGTAATAGCCAAATCCAGATCCATAGCCAGAGCCACATCCATAGCCACAGCCACAGAGAGAGCGTGAGCCATAGCCATAGCCACAGCCATAGCCACAGCCCAGTCCACGGTAGCCACAGCCACTGTAGGAGCCATAGCCACAGCCCAGACCTCCATAGCCATAGCCCAGGCCTCCATAGCCGTAACCCAGGCCTCCATAGCCACAGCAGCCATAACCTCTGCTGCCATAGTAGTTTCCGTAGTAGCCACACATGGTGCTGGTTGTTGGGGTTGGTCTTGGTGAGAAGGAGTGTAGGTGACTTGTGTCTGGATGCTTCTCCCTGAAGAGGCCTTTTATATGCTCTCAGTCTGGGTGGAGCCCACCATGTGCCCATGCTATTGACTAATTTTATGACTAATCTAATTATTTTGTTGTTTTTCAACCATGAAAATGCTTCAGAGTCATCAAGGAAGCTTGCTTGGCTTGCTATCTCATGTGAGCATTCCTTATCTAGCTTAGGATTTCACTGAAGCAGCACACATCACATACTCTCATAGCTGGACAATTCTGAAACAAATGAAGCTTCCATTCTAACCTTTGATGACGATGCTATAGGCAGAGGCAACACTTTCCTGGTCAAAATATCATTTGCTTTGTATCTCCATTTCACAAAATCATACCTCCTCTTTGAATCAATTCTACTTCACTCACATTGAAAATTTATTTTCTGCTCCAGGTTTCAATTCCTTTCCTTTCCTAAAATCAAACATACTTCTATCCCCTTGATGGTAATAAAAATCCAACTAATAAGTATTTCAGAAAACCAACTCTGCGCTAAATGCATTGTTTTTTGTTATACAGCTGAGACTAACTCCATTTGGATTTAATTTCTACAAAACAAAGAATTTTTATTTGTTCCTTGGGATCTTATTTATCCACTTATTTTTATAAATAAGATCATGGTGATTAGTCAGTACTTTAATGACTATTACAATGATAATTCGTGTAAAGAACTATACAATGATTTATAGTTGCCATTATCTATTTACATTGATCAAATTATTTAAAGTATTCTTGCTTTATCAAGCTCTGACAGCAAATGCTGAAATTTCACACTTTTATAATTGGTCCTGACCCATTCAGTTTTGCGTGATAATAAATCCTCCTACTGAAGTTACCCAAAACAAGGCTAGTTTTACATTTCAGCAGGATTGTATGCTTTTATTGTATAAGGGACTAGGTCAGAAATGACATTGTCCTCATCTCCAGAACATGTACCTTGGTTAGTATAGAAAAGAGCATTTTCATATTGGTGTTCAAATCAAACACATTTATTTTTTCATTTGCTTGTTTGTGTGTGGGAGTGTGCATGTGTGTGAGTGCACATGTGTGTGTGAATGTGTATGTGTGTATGTGCAAGGGTGTATGTATGTATGATGATGGTCTTGTTATATAGTTCATGCTTGTCTTAGGCATGGAATTATACCACTATCACATCCTGAGTGAGAGAACTGCAGGTTACATGCCATGATTCTCAAATGCGCCTGTGCTTTTGAATGTTTTCTCCACTAATGGGTATTGGAAGGCTAATTTTACAACAAGTATTGATATTTTTATCAGAATTATCATGATAGTTATCATGATAATCTCAAAATTTGGTTTGAGAATTTTTTATTAGATGGCATTGACATTATGTATTTTTCAGATATCACATAGTGACTCACTTATCATAGTACAGTCAACCAATCAATAGCTTAGAAAATATTTTCAGAAAAAAGTTATTTAAATGACATGGTTTTGGGTCTTTCTAAAGTCCAAGACTTTTAAAAAGTCTTAAAAACATGACATGGCTGAAATTCTTCAGGCAAATAAGAAAAAAAGTATACTTAACTTTTAAAATATTTTTCTCAATTAGTTGTAAAATTTTATTGTAATGGAATAGCATATTGTAATTGTGCTATTGTAATGGAATAATCCCTTCTATGAACTATGTTTCTTATAGAAAATTTTACTAAATTTTATCTCCACAGAAACTTTCTCAAATTAATCTCTTTATTTTTTAAAAAATTGAGTTTCTCTTCTTATTCAAACAGATGGATTATTCACTCAAAGGGATTCCCCCCATTTTTTTTCTACCAGGGTTTTCCAATCTCTATTGTATTCTTAAGAATAGTTGTTGATAATAATTTTTTAAAAATTTTTATAGGAACGAAATATCTTCACTTGGTCTTTTGAGTCCTCCCCACAAACCTTAGTTTCCTTTCATCTAGTATTTTCACACAATTTCATGTGTTTTATTCTCTGTCTATTCCAGTACATTATGTTTTTATTTTGATTTCTATATATTCTCCTGAAATTGCTAACACAGGGATCAGGAAGACTACTGTCTTAATAAACGTTAAGTCTAAGTTCTCTCTATTTTTTTGAGCTTTGGACATTCAGAATTACCACCCTCTTCTTCTATTGCTGAAAGACTACCTACCATGCCTCTTCTCCCAACTTCACACATTTGTTTTAATTTTAACATCGTTTTACCTACTGCTCCTGCTCAATTGTTCAGTATCACTTTTATCTTTTTTTCTTCAGCTCTTGCTATCAGTTGTGATGGTGAATGTCTCAGTTGTGACGGTGAATGTCTCAGTTGTGACGGTGAATATCTCAGTTGTGATGGTGAATGTCTCAGTTGTGATGGTGAATGTCGTAGTTGGGGTTTCTATGGCTGTGAAAAGACACCATTTATGGCACCATTTTGCTTTTACAAAGCTACAGATTTTTATTATATAAACTAATTTGAACACAGAATACATATGGGGTTTGATTCATTTTTAAATTTATTTTTTAAACAATCTTTTCTCATTTACATACCTATTCCAGTTCCTACTCTTTCCTCTCCTCTTGTTTCCCACACATTCCCCCAACCCCAGACCCCAATTCACTTCTCAGAGTTGGTAAGGCTTCCCATGAGGCGTTAACAAAATCAGACACGTCACTTTGAGGCAGAACTGAGGCTCTTCCCCTATATCTAGGGTAAGCAAGGTAAACCTCCAAAGAGAATAGGCTCCAAATGCCAGTTCAAGCACTAGAGATAAATCCTGGTCCCATTGCCAGTGGCCCCATACACTTCCCAAGCCAAACAACTGTCACCCACATTCAGTAGGCCTACTTTTGTCCCTCGTTTGCCGGTTCATCTGGTATCAGTTCAGAGTCAGTGAGCTCTCACTTGCTCAGATCAGCTGTTTCTGTGGGGATCCCCATTATGGATGTGACCCTTTTGGTCATTGCTCCTCTGTCTCTTGGACTGGTCTCTGGAAGCTCAGCCCAATGTTTAGCTGTGGATCTCTGCATCTGCTTCCACCAGTTTCTGGATGAAGGTTCTATGATGAAAATTAAGGTGGTCATCAATCTGATTACAGGGAAAGGCTAGGTAAGGTACCCTCTTTATAAAGAAAAAAAAAACATTTAATTGTGGTGGCTCACATTTTCAGAAGTTTAGCCCATTATCATCATGGTGCAGCATGGTGGTGTGCAGGCAGACATGGTGCTGAAGAAGGAGCTGAGAGTTCTACATCTTGATCTGAAGGCAACTGGCGGTGGTATGACACACTGGGTATGGCTTGAGCATATAGGATACCTCAAATCCTGCCACCAGAGTGGCACACGTCCTCCAACAAGGCGCTACCTAACCCAACAAAGCCACATTTCCTAATAGTGCCGCTCTCTATGAGCTTATGGGGGCTCACTGCCTTCAAACTATCGCAGTGAACAACTAGGTAAGTGTTTTTAGATTCACCACATCACCTCCTTTTGGTTAGTTATGTAATTTTCTTCCATTAATCTGACATCACATTTCCCATCCTTATCTGTAAATATCATCTCCCAAATGACCAACTGACATATCCATAGATTGATGGTTACCTTAAGAAATCAGCCATGGTACCTCTACACCCTATATTTTGCTCCTAAAGTTTTTTTCTATCTTAAATCAGCCATGGTACCTCTACACCCTATATTTTGCTCCTAAAGTTTTTTTCTATCTTTCTCTGCTCCTTTAAAGTCAACAGCTTCTTTCTGGGTTTATATTAATTGTGACTGAATGGAAGACATTTTTAAAGATGAAACTTCTTTGGAGTTAAAACACATATCAGCATGATTATTTATGTTAACTAGAAATGGATTAACTTTAGCATTAGGAGCAAACAAGTCACCAAACAAGGGGAGAACTTCTGTAAAGGGCATATTGTTTTATATTCCTTGGCTCATGACAATATTTTCTTGAGTATATTGGTAGTGAGGAAATTTTAGATGGCTTTAATGCCAGTTACTTGCTGATGTGAAGCCAACAGTTTCTGTGGTTTTCCCACACACCACTCACTTGCCATACCAAGACAGATGAGCTTGAATTCTTGAAGCTGACACTCCTACACAGCTGAACACTAATCCTCACACCATGAGCTTCTGCAGTAATGATGATGATGGTCTGGGCTATGGATGTGGAGGTCTGGAAAATGTGGTCTAAGAAGTATAAAATTACATTTTCAAAGTCAATAATGGTAATAAAATAACACTTGAAATATCTATGAAAGCAAAGCAGTAATTAGAGAAAGTCTGTAACACTAAACACATCAGTAAAAATGAAAAGATAATGAAAGCAAATTCATATTCACAACTTAATGAACTTCAGGAAATACAGCTCCGTGAACCAAAGTAGAACTGTGGAAGGAAACAATCAAAGAACACAGATTAGTATAAAATGACATAGACTTATTTTAGTTTGGGTTTAGTGATACAGGGTATTGTAGATGAGGAGTCTCTCATGCTGTGAAAAGTCTGTATTATGAAAATGCATTCTCAGTCCTTTGATTTCTATTTTTTTTAAGATTTATTTATTTATTATGTATACAACATTCCTTCCATATGTGCTTGCATGCCAGAAGAGGGCACCAGATCTCATTATAGATGGCTGTGAGCCACCATCTGGTTGCTGGGAATTGAACTCAGGACCTCTGGAAGAGCAGTCAGTGCTCTTAACCTCTGAGCCATATCTCCAGCCCTGTCCTTTGATTTCTTTAACTTAAAGACAAGCTACCCTGGGTGTCTTTGAACTTGCAATCCTCCTTCCTCAGCTTTCTGAGTACCTCAGATTATTAGATCTCCAGGAATGGTTAACTATGGACTTGTTAAAATGAAAATGCTAAACGCTATATTTGACAAACAATGATAGTAAATCAGTCGACAAGGTATATAACATGACATGGCTTTGCAAACATGAATGATTATAATTTTTAAATCTCTAGTTAGAATAGATATTTCCCCAATGAAGAACAGAGTAACAAAATTGACAACATTAAATTTAAAGGAGTCACATTCTTTAGAAGAAGCAGAAGAAAATAATAAAGTTGTGCTGAAAAATTAACTTCATTTCTAGATGCCTGATCCAGTATCCTACCACACCCCCATCATAAAAATCCACGTATGCAGAGCACATGGAATGAAGGGATGCATCTCATTCTTATTAAAGGGCTCTGGAAGAGGCATAGCCGTTGTATTGATGGCAGAGTGTGAGCTTCCATTCTGCATTGAGGGCATGGCCTGTGATTTTCTTATAACACAAACTGAAGGTGAAGTGATATGTGTGATTATGTATGTGTGTGATTATATTATAAAGTATTTTTAGACGACAAACCTTTTTGTAAGTTAGAAATGAAGATGAAAAAGCAATAGTTGATTTTGAGACAAGAGGTATGTAAATATTTTGGAAATTATTATTTTAAATAATTTATATATAAAATGCCTATATTTGAGAGTTATACAGCATGACAAATATTTCCTCATTAATGGAAGGGTAAGCTGAGTTTTCCATAACACATTTTCATATCTAACCTAGACAAAGTATGGAAATTGTCCTAGAAATAGTACTTGTAAATAATGTCTAAGAAAATAATCATTGTCTTTCATGGATGCTGAAACCAAACACTTCAATAAGGCAACTTTGATGTTAACAAATGAAATAAAAACTAGGATTAATTTTATATTAATGATGTTTATTAGAGAAGAGATAAATGAGGACAAGAATGAAAGTCACCAAGGCCTTTGGTCTGATGACATCATTCTGAGAACCATAGAAGTAACAGAGGTCAGGTAAATTTCATTCCCTCCCTTTATGAGCTACATCCAGGGAGGATGCATCCTCTGTGTAAGTCACAGCATATCATGATAGACTTCTTGGCAGTGTCATCTTCAGAGAAGAGGCTCAGTGCATGTGGAGTTCAGAATTGGGAGTCTTAAAGCTACAACTGGAGCAGGTTAGAGTCTCCCATGGTGTCTTTAATAGTAGCCTCCAAATCCACATCCATAGCCAGAGCCACATCCATAGCCACAGCCATAGAGAGAGCGTGAGCCATAGCCATAGCCACAGCCATAGCCACAGCCCAGTCCACGGTAGCCACAGCCACTGTAGGAGCCACAGCCACAGCCCAGGCCTCCATAGCCATAACCCAGGCCTCCATAGCCACAGCAGCCATAGCCTCTGCTGCCATAGTAGTTTCCGTAGTAGCCACACATGGTGCTGGTTGTTGGGGTTGGTCTTGGTAGATAAGGAGTGTAGTGGAGTTGAGTCTGTACAGTTCTGCCTGTGGAAAGGGCCTTTTATATGCTCTCAGTGTGGGTGGAACCGACCATGTGTTCATGTCATTTGGTTAATTTTATGACTAATTTGTTTTCTTGCTTTTCAGGCATGATGATGTATCAGCATCATAAAGAAGTTTGCTATTTGATCTTTGATTTTTTTATTGATATCAATTCATTCACTATTAATTTTAATGTTTGAATCACCACCCTTTACACCTTCCAGTCTTTCCCATTTAACCTCCCTCAAACCACTCCCAACTCTCAAGTTAAAAACCTTTTATTCTTTAAGTATTTATATATATAAATTCAACGTGATGATCTGTGTTTGTTATTTGTATATATGTGGTTTCAAGACTCACCACTCTGAATTGGAAAACCACTGAGGCAGCCCATCTTTGAGAAAGACTAATTCTCCTTTACCCATCAGTCATTATTTGCCTATAGATTTTTGCCTAGACATGAGACCCCACAAAATTCCCCCATCAATAGTAACATGTCTATTGATATGACCATTATGTACTAAACATAATACTGGAACCAATAAACTGAAGAGAGAAATAAGAGCAACCAAATGAGTGTACAAAGAAACTATAATTTATTGAAAAGCAAATGACAACTTAGAAAACAAACCAGCAGTAACCAATAAAATGACTACAATCTATCCACACACTTTTTGATAATATTCTAAATAACAGTGGCCTTAATTCTCCAATCAAAAGAGATTGGTTAGCTAGATGGATGAAGAAACAGAAATCCATCTGTTAGCTGTCTACAAGAAACTCATCTTAGCTTGAAGCACCTTAAAGTGAAAGAATTAATAAAATTCTCTAGGCTAGTGTGATCAGAACACAAACACGTGCTGTCATCCCAATATCTGACACAATAAACTTGAAACTATCATCAGAGATACAAATAAGGGCACTTCCTTCTAATCAGGGGAACAAGTATCAGAAAATGTTATAGTACTAAACATGTATACATCAAATTCTGATATACCTAATTTCATTAAAAACATACTAATAGAATTAAAGAAACAGATTAACACAATTATAATAGTAATTGATTTCAACTCCCCTCTTTCTTAAATAAATAGGTATTGTGGGCACAAAATAAACAGAAAAATAATCAAAATACTTTTACATTAAATGGCTAACATTTCTACAAAATACTCCATCCAAATGCCAAAGAATATGCATAGTACTCAACAGCACATAGAAGCATCTCTAATATAGACCATAATCTGGGACACATAGCACACCTAACCAAATACAGAAAAATTGAAATCATCCAATGTAAATTATCTGAGGATTATGTAATAAACAAAATTGACGGCAAACAAATCTCTAGAAATCTAAAATCAGCCCAGATATTAATGAAATACAAACAATTATTACTTGCTTCAAAGAATCTAAAAGCTGGTTCTATTTGTTCCTTAATTAGTTGTTCTCTGACAATTTTTTACACGCATGTAAGGTATTCTGCTCCTACTCTCAACAATCCATGTTCACTCGTAGCAAGACCTGTGGTTCTCTGAACAATTCTCCTTCTCTCCTTCATGTCTTTTTGCTGTATGACCCAGGGAGTTTAACCAAGTCTAGTGACACCACGGTTATGGTTTCTTCGAGACCTTCTGCCATCTATGACCAATGTTGATAGCCCCAACCATCTATAGGTCCTGTGCAAATAAAGGAGGCTCCTGTGAGCTCATGAGTTCAGAGGCTATTTCATATTTGGATGGCAGCACACCCTCTTCTACCATAAAAAAAATATTTGCAAAGACCATGAATCTGTGTCAGTGGAACTGAGAATTTCAAAGTGGGATGGTATTGTAGAACAGTGAATTTTAACTCTACTGATTCAGCTAAGGTCTTAATGAGAGGAGACACACAGACTCACCTACGCCTTCCTCAAACTAGACATTTTTATTCTTCAATAACTGTCCTTTATATAACAAAATTATACTTGTTTCAATTGCTGTCTCATTTTGTCCCCCCCACCAATTTTTTTCTAAAATATTTCAGTGATGTGGCATTTATTTGTATTATGACATTTCTTCTCTCTTGATCTGTGTGAAATGTCTTCTTCCACAGCTATACTCCTAAGCTATATATATGAAAGCAGGTCTATGTTTGATATTCACAGAATTAATAATAATCCAATTAATTAAAATACAATAGACCCATATCTGAACTAAATGGAGTCTCCTCCTAGAGATTAAAGGAAAACTTACATAATAAAGGCCCATTTCTCTATTTTCCTTAAATTATTTTCAGTTCTTACTATTTATTAACCATAGTTTACTTAAATATTAATAAATATTCATTAAATGTATGTGAGAAGGCAGTAGTGTATGACCATTCACACTGACTTTTGATATTGTAGTCCTATTTCTGACATCCCAATAATAGTTCACAGTAATTACTATTTTAATGTATCCTTTCAGATATCATAAGGTAAAGTTCAGAGACTGAAATTTAGAGATAGTTTACAATGCAATTAAGAGGGTTCAGGTGTTAACTATGCCCTGTATTTTAATCAGCTCTCTTGGCAATCATTAGAATGTGGACATGGATTTTTTTAATGATCTAATTTGTCTGTCCTAGTGTACATTCCAAGTGACTCAAATGAATGGAGTTAAAAATGTATTATGTTAATGTCAAAATCAACATATTGGTCTATTAATTCATCCACTGCCTGTTTGGAATGATATTTTTATGTGTATTTCTTGGTAGGTGCATTTTTATGTGATGGATATGTTACATCTTGCTATCTGCTGATTGAGATATTTTAAATAGAAATCATCTTTACTTATTGCTCCTCCCTCTCTTCAGCTGAACTCCACAAGCTCAGCCAAGTGCTTGGCTGTGGGTTACTGCATCTGCTTCCATCAGTTACTGGAAGTAGGTTATATGATGACAATTAGAGTACTCGCTAATCTGATCAAAGAGGAAAGCCCTTTCAAACACCCTCTCGACTATTGCTAGGAGTCTTAGCTGGGGTCACCCTTGTAGATTCCTGATAATTTCTCTAACACCAGGTTTCTCCCTAACCCCATAATGGTTCCCTCTATCAAGATATCTCTTTCATTGCTTTTCCCTCCTTTCCTCCCGCAACTGAGTCTTCTTGATCCCTCATATTCCCATCCCCCAACCCTACTTATCCCTTCCCTTCCTAGCTTACCTAGGAAATCTTAACTATTTTGCTTTCTGAGGCTCTCCATGTGTGTTCCTCTTAGGGTTCCCCTTTTTACCTAGCTCCTCTGATTTTGTGGATTGTATCTTGGTTATCCTTTGCTTTGCATCCAATATCCATTTATGAGTGAATACAGACCATGTTTGTCTTTCTGGGTCTGGATTACCTCTTTCAGGATTTTTTTTTCTAGTTCCATTCATTTGCCTGCAAATTTCAAATGTCATTTTTTTAAACCACTGAACAATACTCCATTGAGTAAATGGACCACATTTTCCTTACCCATTCTTTGTTTGAGAGTCATCTAGGTTGTTTCCAGGTTCTGGCTATTGTGAATAAAGCTGCTATGAACATAACTGAGCAAGTGTCCTTGTGGTGTGATTGTGCATCCTTTGGGTATATGTCTAAAATTGGTATAACTGCAACTTGAGGTAAATTGATTCCCAGTTTTCTAGGAAACTGCCATAATAATTTCCAAAAATAGCTGTGTAAAGTCACCCTCCCACCAGCAATGGAGGAGTATTCCCCTAACTCCACATCCTTTCCAACATAAGCTCTCATCAGTGTTTTTTATCTTACACATTCTGACAGGCATAAGATGGTGTCTCAGAATCCTTTTGATTTGCACTTCTCTGATGACTAAGATATTGAGCAATTCCTTAAATGTCTTTCAGACATTTAAATTTTTTCTGTTGAAAATTCTCTATTTAGATCTGTATCCCATTTTTAATCAGATCATTTGGTATTTTGATGTTTAGCTTCTCGAGTTCTTTACATATTTTGAGGCTCATCCCTCTGTCTGTTGTGGGGTTGGTGAGAATCTTTTCCCACTGTGTAGAATGCCATTTTGTCATATATACAGTGTCTATTTTCCTTACAGAAACTTTTTAGTTTCAGAAGGCCCCATTTATTAATTGTTGATCTCAGTTTCTGTGCTACTAGGATCTCTAAAACAATCCTGTACAAAACAAAACTTCTAGAGGCATCGCCATCCCTGACTTCAAGCTCCACTATAGACCTAAAATAATATAAACAACTTGGTACTGGCATAAAAACAGACATTAGTATCAAAGGAATCTAACTGAAGACCCTGCAATAAGTCCTCACACCTATGAACACCTATTTTTGAAAAAGAAGCCAAAATTATACAATAGAAACAAAGAAATCTTCTTCAGCAAATGATGCTAATATAACTGAATGTTAAACATAAAAGAATGCAAATAGATCCATATCTATTACCCTGCACAAAGCTCAAGTCCAAGTAGAGCAAAGCCTTCAACATAAATCCAGTTATACTAAAGCCTGATAGAAGAGAATGTGTGAAATAACCTTGAACACGCAGGCCCAGGAGACCTCTTCCTGAATAGTTTAGTTCTTAGAACACCTCTTAAGTTTGCTAAAAATGTAATGCATCAAGCAATTTAAAAATGACTAAAAGCTTGGGTGTTTGTGCATTTCCTGAGCAGGTATATTGATAGACTGTTGTGTTATTGTTGAATGACCTTGTTAACAAATCTGTTGGAATTTACATTTAACATTTACTTCCAGAAATTAATATTTGAACAGGTTAAATTGTTTTTCATTTTGATCCTACTTGTGAGAACTTTGCACTAAATGAGAAGGCTGAAAAAACACCTTTTTGTACGAGGTTTATGTGGTCGTATAAAAATGTCAAGTCCTCCTGAACATCCATAATCAAAAGAAAGGAAGTTAATCATGTTCTTAAACCCCTCGAGGTGATTGTCATAACTTTATGCATATACATTCATGGCAGTGTCCTGACAATTCTATACTTTTCTGCTCATATTTGGCAGTCTTTATTCCTATTACTCTACTGAAGCTGTTACCTTTAGCATGAATCAACAAAGCTTTGATCTTACCAAAGTCAAATAACATTCCTTCTAAAGTCAGCAAGCAAACCATCTTCATCATCCACTGACTCTGGAGTGCTGAATTCACATACATTCTGAAATATCTTTCACCTGGGCTTTCCTTCTACTGAACACATTGTAATTCCAACCTCTGAAGTTATTCTGCAATCACCTAAATATTCTCTTTTAGTTTTTCTCATCTTTGATAGTGTCCATGTTCAACTTTTCTCTAAACTATTTAGATGAATCACTTTGCTTATTCCCCACCAAAATCAATCTGTTTTTTAATCTTTAATCTTATTTTCCATAATAAAAGTAAATATTATGTCACTGAACATTCCCTAATATTCAAAACTGTGTACATTTATCAACCAAAGAAATTACCCCTGTTAATAAGTTTAAAATTGGCCTTTTATACCAATTTCTTTTCTATTCATGCTCTTTATTTACTGTCCTAGTATCAAGTTTACATTTGTTTTCTCATCACATTTTTATTGATTATTTAATTAGTTAACTTATGAGAGTGGGTGTATATGTGTACACATGCTTATGTGTGTTTCCCTCCCCCTCCTCATGTATGTGTGTTCCCTTGTATGTTGAGGTCACTAGGTAACATATAGTGATTGAGTTGGCTGAGCCATCTCACCAGATCCTGCTGGTTACATCTCTGTAGTCTCTAATATGATGACAAAGTCTCACTCTTCCCTTGATTTTCGTTCCTTTGACTATCTATTTAAAAAATCAGAAAATTTTCAAAGTATCCCCAAATTTAGATTTGTCTAAGCCTTTCAGATGACTATATTGGGATTGCTCAATTGGTCAAGAATATCAGAAACACACTGAAGTTTGTCAGAGTTCTATATCAGTACTATCAATAGAGTTTTAAGAATTTCTGTGATCTGTTTCAAACTCAGGTTTCCAGCAGAATTAATCCTTCTCTTTCTGTATATTCAGGATTAGTAGATCCAAGCACCAGTGTCTCTACTATGGGTGTGGATGTCATATAAACTGATGAGTAGATGAATGCATGAAACATAAATTAAAGTGAGTGATCCTTCCTAAACATGAAGACAAACATTTTGACATTTAGTATATTACAAATTGATACATCATCGTGGGCCCACTTTAGTATTTATGCTATTATTTATCCTTTAATTTTATTTTGAATAACCTTAATTGACTTTTGATGTATGTATAAGTAAATTCTGACCACTGTACCCTTCCTACCCTCTCTAATGTCTCACTGTTCTCTACAGGCACTACCCTTAGAAATCCCTTTCCCTCATCTATGGGTTTTTTAAAACTAAGTTTCTATTACCAAGAATTCATGTTTTCATAAATAAGAGAAGGCGAGAGAGACAGAGACAGAGAGAATATTAATAAGTAAAAACAGAATTTTAATAAGAGGTATCTTTGTGGGTTATATGACCTACTGCAAGCTGGAATTTACTTTAATTTGGCATCTGGAAGAAGTAAGCTAATAAAATAGGAGAAGAGTCTCTCATTAGAGGCACAACACATCTATCCATGCATCCTGCCGCAAACCAATGTGCTGGCGTATTGGGTCCGGGGAATACTGTAGACAGCGTCAATGCCCATCATTTGTTACGTGAGCTCAGTAGCGAGATGCCCCATAAACCACTCACTTGATACATAAAATGATATAAAAACTGTGAACTTAAAGCTGTAGAATCTGACCCTCTAACTCGCATTCCATGAGATTCTGATTCTACAACCATTGTGTGCAGGACCATGGCTCTGGAGACCTGGGCTTTGGTTATGACTGTGGCTATGGTAGATACATACATGCCCGCTTCTGACTATGCTGTTATGGAAGATTCCAGTCTCAGGGCTTCTTTTGAGCAATTAATACTCCTAATATACTTAAATCAATTTCTCATGAGTAGCTGTGTTTTCCTGGATCATCTAACAATATGTCTTTAATGTTAAAAATGACAATTTTTTGTCTATAATTCCCTCTGTACCAGAACTTTTACTTCTTTGAATATTAATCTGAAAGTCTTATGAGTCACTGAAAATAAAAATGAAAACTGAACAGATTTGATATTGTGATACTAGAAAAAATAAAATAATGAGTGAGTACATACCATAATCATCTTTCTGGGTTTGGGTTACCTCACTCAGGATAGCGTTTTCTATTTCCATCCATTTGCATGCAAAATTCAAGATGTCCTTGTTTTTTTACTGCTGAGTAGTATTCTAATGAGTATATAATCCACACTTTCTTGATCCATTCTTCCATTGAGGGGCACCTAGGTTGTTTCCAGGTTCTGGCTATTACAAACAATGAGCTAGGTATTCAGGCAGCAGAGGAGAGGGTGCCAGAACTAGCCTTGTACCATAGTCACATTGATGATTATCTTGATTACCATTATAGAAATTTCATCCGATGGATGGAGATAGAGACAGAGACCCACATTCACATCAGAGCAATGGATTGAGCCCCCAAGGTGCAGTTGAAGAGCAGAAGGTGGGAGAAGATGAGTTA
>PVIU01017073.1:0-42914 GCA_004026605.1 Ondatra zibethicus
TCCATTTTGAAGACTCAGGAGCCTCCTTCCTCCCTCCAGGAGTGAATGCTCAACTGAGGAAAAGGCTGTACAACAGCAGGATCCTGTCCTCCAGCCCCCAGGCATCCTCGCTCTTACCGTAGGCCTGCTTGCTGACTGCCCACCCTACCGGTCACTCTTTCCAGAGCCCCCGTACCCACTTCCTCCACTCACTTGACCTAGGTGGGTAGAATGATGTCCTTCCCGCAAAAGATGGGTCCACTCCGTAGAGCTGGCATTTGTAAGGTGACCGGATCTATAAGAGGGGTGTTTGGCAGACATTAGGACTCTGAAAGTAAGATCATCCCTGGTTACCTAAGGCCAGCATCTAGCGATGGGTGTCATAAGGGACACACGGAGGAGAGAGGAGACCAATGCAAAGGCCATGTGAAGACCGAAGTTAAGAACAGAGTTTAAGCCACAAACCGAGGGAGATCTGGAAGTAGCGAGGGCTGGAAGGTGGTGGAGATGACTCAGTAAAGGCCCGAGTACTGATTTACCAATTGTGGCCCATGTGGAGGCAGAAGGAGCTGTCTGAGTTTGAGGTCAGCCTGGTCTACATAGTGAGTTCCAGGCCAACCAGGGCTACATAGTGAAACCTTATCTCCAAGGTGGGGGAGAAGCCAAATAGGGTGATACATGCACACTTAGAATCCCAGCCCTTGGGAGATGGTGAATCTCTGGGGATCATTGGCCAGCTAACCCAGTGTACTTGGTAAGTTCCAGCCAGTGAGAGACCCTGCCTCAGAAAGAAAGTATTTATTGATATAAACACACACACGTGCACCTATGCGTGCGTGCGCACACACACGCGCGCACACACACACACGGGAAGAGAGGGAGACTGGAATGGTGATGTTAAACTCCTAGTCTCTCAATCTCTTAAGAACATGCATGTGGGGGCTGGAGAGATGGCTCAGTGGTTAAGAGCATTGACTGCTCTTCCAGAGGTCCTGAGTTCAATTCCCAGCAACCATATGGTGGCTCAAAACAAATCTGGTGCCAACTTCTGTCTGCAGGGACACATGTGGGCAGAACATTGCATACATAATAAATAAATAAATAAATAAATAAATAAATAAATAAATAAATAAATAAATTTGCACCTAGTACTTAGGAGGCAGAGGCAGGTGAATCTGAGGTCAAAGCCAGCCTGGTTTACATAAAGAGCACCAGACCAGCCAGGGCTACATAGTAAGACCCTGTCTTTAAAAAAAGAACATGCATGTGTTTTAGACCACTTGGCTCTAAGCAATGGAACCAGCACCTTGACAAACCAGAACCCCCTTCCGGAACATTCTCTGAGGTAGGAATGGATGGCCATCATCATTCTTATTGGGACACTTGATCCCTCCAGTTTCTGGCTCCACACTCTTTTCCTGCCTCATAGAATCTTTTCATAACCTTCATGTCGGTATCTCTATTGGGTCCTTACTTCTAAGCAGGAGAGGTCCCCACTGGGTCTCCCTAGAACCCCTGTTAAGATCACCCACATCTCCACTCCAGAGAGTCTGACCACCGGCTTAGACCAGCTCTCTGGAAATGCTCCTCACGCTGGAAGCCAGCACAGCAGGGGCTCTCAACAGTTTAGAAAAGAGTGACCTGGGTATTGTTGTAGCACAGACCTTGAATCCCAGCACTCGGGAGGCAGAGGCAGGTGGATCTCTGTGAGCCCGAGACCAGTCTGGTCTATAGAGCGAGTTGCGGGACAGCCAGGGCTACACAAATAAGCCCTGTCTTGAAAAACTAAAAGAAAGGAAGGAAGGAAGAAAGGAAGGAAGAAAAAGGAAAGAAAGAAAAGGAAAGAAAAGAATAATTCTTTTGGGCTGGAGTGATGACTTAGTGATTAAGAACACTGGCTGCTCTTCCAGAGGTCCTGCGTTCAGTTTCCAGCAACCACATGGTGGCTCACAACCATCTGTAATGAGATCTGGTGCCCTCTTCTGGCGTGCAGGCAGGACAATATATATATGATAAATAAATAAATGAATCTTAAGGAAAAAAGAATAGTTTTCACATTAATCAGACTTGAAATGTGTTTCCTAATGAGCATGGTCCTGGCCCTTGGGAGGCTAAGGCTGTGGGACAACCTGACACTCACGCAGTCGTACATATCTGTAACCTCAGAATTTAGAAGTTGGCAGGTAGAGGCAGGACGATCAGAAGATGGGCATTCTCAGACATATTGTAAGTTCCAGGCTAGCCTGGGCTACAGTATGAGTGCCTGTCTCAAAAAGAACTATGCTTATCAAGACACACATTTTTCTGCTCTTGCACAGGACCCAATGGCCCCTGATTGGGTGCCAGTCCTGCAGCAGCTACCTGATGACAGAACCCTGGCTGGCCCGGGGGCGTCCTTACGTCTCCTACTGGACCCATCTGGGGCCTGGGATAGCCCGACTCTGCTCTTGTGGGATGTCTCTTCAGGAACCCAGTCCAGCAGGACCCTTCCCTTGAACCTCCGCTGCGGAGGTTAGCAGAGTGCCACGTGGGCAGACCTGTCAGGTCACAATCTTTTGTATCCACAGGGCTGCTCTCGGGCCCCAGCAGCGGAGCAGGGCAGCTGCGCAGGTGCAGACAGCCCACAGGCCTGGAGGAGGCCGCGTGCCACCTCTGCTCGGAGTGAATCAGCTGCAGGCGAAGGCTCTCCTAGGCCACCGGAGTTCTGGGGAAGCGAGGTGTTTTTCTTCATCCACTCACAGCATGATCTCGCTGTGTCAGTCAAGGCCGGCCCTCTTAGTCCCCTGACTCATCTTCCCTTCTCCCTTCCGGTACCCACAGTGGCGTCTCCATGGTGCCTCCCAGCTTTCTCTGCTGTCTGGACTGTGACGGGCTCTGACATCCAGGGTACGTCAGAGGGTTTCCCACGCCTCTGGTTCGCTGAACCCGGGAAGCTTCTCTGATGAGTCAGGACGAGACACGGACCCCTGGCTGCCCACACTTACCATACTGAGACGCCCATGCCCAGAAGAAGAGAGCTGTGCACTCAGTACCTAGGGGCCGTCTCTCCCTGGGAGGGTCACAGTGGGAAGAAGATTATTAAGACACCAGCTGCTGCTCTCATGCAATAAGCATTCTGCAAGGGGAGCATCCTATCTTGTATCAGGTGTGTGTGTGTGTGTGTGTGTGTGTGTGTGTGTGTGTGTGTGTGTGTGTGTGTGTGTGTGTTTGAGACAAGGTCTCCTGTAGCCCAGGCTGGCTTTGAACTCACTGTGTAGCTGATGATGACCTTGAACTCCTGATCTTCCTGCCTCTAAATGTTGAGAGGGTAGCCGTGTGCCTACCAGCACGCCTGGTTTAAGCGGTGCTGGAGATTAAACTCAGGACTTCGTGCATACTAGGCAAACACCCTGCTGACTGCACCCTCACCCCTGTACCTGACATTTTTTTGAAGGTTTTCTTTATTTTACATGTTTGGGTGTTTTGGCTGAGCATGTCCATGTGCCGCATGCATGCGCTACTCACAGAGGCCAGTAGAGGGCGTCATCACAAGGGAACTGGAGTTCCAGACAGTTGGGAGCCATCGTGTGGTGCCGGGCCTCAAACCTGGGTCCTCTGGAAGAGCGGCAGGTGCTTTGTGCTTTTCATCACTGTGCCACCTCTCTGCCCTTTCTCCTCCATTCCTGTTTTCTTTCTTTCTTTCTTTTAATTCCTTTATTTTTATGTGCATGTCTTTGTGAGGGAGTCGGATCCACTGGAACTTGGGTTGCAAACAGGTGTGAGCTACCAGGTGGGTGCTGGGAATTGAACTCATGTCCTCTGCAAGAGCAGCCAATACTCTTAAGCACTGAGCACTCTCACCAGCCCCCATTCCTGTTTTTCTTTATATCCTGCAAAGATCTTCTTGAAGGAACTACTTCATTATCAGTAAAAGTGGCCTCTGCGCCTTCTCTGCATGTGCTGTCTGATATGAGGAAAAGGTTTCCACGCCTCAAAAAGGCCCCCCACACCTGCTGCACCCCCAACCCTTCCCTGCGATGCACGCTGCCTCCACACTCTGAGGAACGTCTGTGCTGTGGACAGGCAGCCCTGCGTGGCAACGCTCCCACGCGCACCGCAGTACTCTGGCGAGTGCCGGCATGGGGTCAGATGCGCAGAATCCAGCTGGTCCCCAACAGCATTTTCTCACACGTCTTACAGCTTCCAGACTGTAAGCCGTCCTCCGAGCTGCAGTGAAGGGACACGGGCACCTCCGCAGTACAGATGCAGGAAGACGTGAGTTCCCAGCAGTTCCCGTAGCGCCCCCACCTCTTAGGTTGCCTCTGCGCTCTGCGGGCGGACCGCAGTCTTTGGGAGCTCACCTGGGGGGCGCTGAGCCCCGCTGTGTTCAGAATGGCCGGCTTCTGAGCTCAAGCCTCCCCTGCCCTGCTCCGGGCTGCATTCTAATAAGAATGAAGGGTGGTGAGAAGCAGGGCCGGACGGTGCAAGCCTGGAACCCCAGCTACTTGGGAGGCTGGGGCAGGAGACTGAAAAATTCAAAGCTAGTCTGAGGTCAATTTAACAAGACCGTCTCAAATTAAAAAGTAGAAAAGGGGCAGGGCGGTGGTGGCTCACGCCTTTAATCCCAGCACTCGGGAGGTAGAGGCAGGTGAGTTCGAGACCAGCCTGTGAGTTCGAGACCAGCCTGGTCTACAAGAGCAAGTTCCAGGACAGGCTCCAAAGCTACAGAGAAACCCTGTCTAGAAAAACCAAAAAAAAAAAAAAAAAAAAAAAAAGTAGAAAAGGGTTTAGAGGCCAGGGGGTTGGGATGCGTCTCAGTGTGGACCCTGGATTCCCTGAAGCTGGAATTACACATGGTTGTAAGCCATCATGTGGGTGCTGAGCCATTTCTCCAGCCCCACAACGTTTGCTTTAAGGGGAGGCTGACTTGGCTCCGTTTTTATTCCTGCCTAGAACGTGGATGTGGGGCAGCGGCCACAGTAGCCATTTTCAGAGCAGGATGTCAACCTTGAGGAAGTCGCACGCTGGAGATGGCGATGGGAAAACAGGAGCCCGGAGCCAGGGAGCTGCCTGGAGCTGCCCACGCTAGACTTCAGCACAAGAGAACAACCTATACCCTGCACATTGAAGGCTGAAAGGAACCCTGCAGTCTGAGCCAGCCTCTCAGTGCCTGGACTGTAACCGCTGTTCCTAAGTCAGAGCCACAAGTGTCCCTGGAAAGGGAAACTCAGATGAGATTCTGTTAGCTTGGCATGGTTCCTGGCAGGACAGCTGCGGGCTAAAGCGTATAGGTTTTGCATTATTAAATATCCCTGTTTATGTAACATCCCCCCCCATTCTAGGTAAACCTGGACATATTTTTATCCATACAGAGCTCAGTTATTTAAGATTTCCTAATGACTCACACACACTTATATTAAGTTTTCCAGAGACATGACGCTTTCAAACTTTGTTCATTCCCAACATTACCTTCTGTCCCACACTGCAGATCGTCCTCAGACCTCAACACATGTGTGAGGTGCAAAGTGCCCCACTCTCATGGGAGTTACGTGCGTTCACCCTGGAGATAGTCTGCCCAGGCAGACTGAATAGAAGACATCCCCCTGTATTTTCAGAAACACTTTCAAAGATTATTCCTCTAGAAAAATTTAGCTGCTTGACATGGTGATTTACACCTGTAATCTCAGCACCTGGGAGGCTGAGGCAGAGGGACTGCCAAGCATTCAAGAGTGGCTTGGCCTACATAGTGAGCTCCAGGCCACTCGGAGCTACAGTGAAAGACAATATCTCAAAAGAATATAAATAAATAAAGAAAGAAATGAGTAGTGCAAAAGGAGAAACATCTGGAGCAAGGGGCTGGGGCAATACTCAACAGCAGAACATGTGTTCAGCATTTACAAGGCCTTGAATTCCCAATACCAGTTTTTCTTTTTAAAGAGCAGCGGTGAAGGACTAGGGAAGAGAGATAGCTGAGAGGTTAGGAGCACTGGCTGCTCTTCCAGAGGACCCAGGTTTGATTCCCAGTGTCTACATGGTGGCCCACCTGCCTGTAACTCCAGGTCCATGGGATTTGATGCCCAATTCAGACCTTGGGAAACATCAGACATGCATGTACTTCAAGCAAAACCCATAAAGGAAATAATAATTTTCTTTTAAAGATCAGGGGTGCCAGGCTGTGGTGGCACACACCTTTAATTCCAGCACTTGGGAGGCAGAGACAGGTGGATCTCTGTGAGTTCGAGAGCAGCCTGGTCTACAAGAGCTAGTTCCAGGACGGGCTCCAAAGCTACAGAGAAACCCTGTCTCGAAAAACAAAAAACAAAACAAAACAACAACAACAAAAAAAGACAGGGTCTCTCCATGTAGCTCTGGCTGGCCTGGAACTGGATATGTAGACCAGGCTGGCCTCAACTCACTGCCTCTGCCCACTGAGTGCTGGGATTAAAGATGTGTGTACCACCATTCTTGGCATGACTGATCTGAGTTTGGTCCGAAGAACCCACATGATGGGAGGTGAACACTGATTCCTGCAAGTGTCCTCCGTCCATGCCGTGAGATATGTGTTTGTGCGTGAGTATGTGTGAGCATGAACACACACACACACACAGAACGCTGAGGGAGCCTTTACTGCTGCTCTTAGATAACATGATACTAGCAATCTCGGCCACTGCTATTGGGGGAGAAAAGAGAAATTAGAGGCCTTCGGAGAGAAGAGGAAAGGTCCATTGTCAGCCACGATGTAGCTACTCATTGTCATTACAAAGTCTGTCATCGTTCTGGGAGAACCCATCAGAGTAGCGGCGTCCATCAGCTGTTTTGATTTGAATAATGGAGGCTCAGAGGGCTTGTCTCCAGAATGGGCACAGTTTCAGAGTCATTATTTCTGTCTAGTTGAAAGTCAGTCAGTCAACCAGACCTGTCTTCAAAGCAGGAGGAAGACACTTTTGCTGAGCCTCCCTCTGGCCCCGGGACTGAAATTTTAGAGAAACAGACTGTGATGTCTACTCGTGGTTGTCAATCTGACTACACCGGGAATTAACTAAAAAAACCCAAACAGGACACACCTGTGGGGGATTTTTGCTGAATTTGAAATGGGAGGATCCCCTTCTGCTCTGGGTCTTTGAGGTAGGAAGACATCTTTAATCTGGAAGTCTATAGAAGGACATGGAAGAGAGAACCTTGTGCTCTTTTCCTGTTTGCTCTCCCTCCCCATAGCAAGTCCCTCCCTTCACTGGCATGAGAGCCCACCTCTCCAGGGATTCCAGCGTGCACTGAGCCAGCTGAGATGTCGGGCCTCAGGGGCTGAGCAACTGCTGGACTCTTGGACATTCCATTAGTAGACAGCCATTGTTGGATGAGCTGGACCACAGCCTGTAAGTCATCCTAATAAATCCCCTCTTGCTCTCTCTCTCTCTCTCTCTCTCTACTCTCTCTCTCTCTCTCTCTATATATATATATATATATATGAATGTATGAATATACATATATTCACTCTATAAGTTCTGTTACTCTAGAAAACCCTGACTAATACACTTACCTCCAAATGTGTGTGTGTGTGTGTGTGTGTGTGTGTGTGTGTGTGTGTGTGTGTGTGTGTACATAGCCCTGGATGTCCTGGAACTCACTCTGTAGACTAGGCTGACCCCAGACTCACAGAGATCCGCCTGCCTCTGCCTCCTGAGTGCTGGGATTACAGGTGTTTGTCTCCATACTCAGTTGCTTTTATTATTGTCATTTGTGGATATGGGGGGTGGTGAGGCAGAATCCAGAAGACGTTGCTGTATTCCGTGGAGCAGGACTTACAGGCAACTGTGAGTCAACCGGTGTGGGTCCTGGGAACTGAACACTTTGCTAGAGCAGTAAGCGTTCCTACCTTCTGAACCATGTCTCCAGCCCCTAAACAGTTCATCTGTTATCTTCCCTGTCCTGTGCTCTGTAGTTCATAGCGGGGCTGGAGATTGCTGCATCACTAAAATAAACCAAGTAGAGAGGTGATGGATTGGGAAGAACAATAGTCTTCACAAAAACGTACTTAAAAGGCCAGCATGACCCCTGCACCTTCACTGTGGGGAAGGCAGCTCCATGCGAAGGAACACCTGGCCTCTGGCCAGCCTAGCCCTGCCTGGTACTGCCCACATTTGAGCGAACTCTGAAGTAGATCTCCCAGCTGAGTGTTAAGATGGCTCCTGCAGCCATGATAAATGCTTCCTCACGAGACTGAACCACAGGGCTCAGGGAAACTGCAGCCAGATTCCGGCCCACAAAAGAGGTCACGAGGTCTGCTTGGCTTCAGCTCAGCTGAGGTCACCTGGGCAACCGGGGCAGCCTCTCAGTCACTTCCTCCTGCCAGCGAGCGCCCTTCTGTCGGTTCTACCTGTGCTCGGCCCTGGGGTGCGGGAGGCTTCATTCCAAACCAGCCACCACACACAGGGATGTTCCCCATCCCTCTGATCAGGACCAGGCCCCTAGTGGCGTCCAGAGCTGCTTCACAGAAGCCTCACCCAGCCCTCCCCAGCCCTGCCAAGCCCTCCCCCAGCCCTCCCCAGCGCTGCTGGCTTCGACCCTCCTTGGACACTCCTGAGGCAGGGCCTCCGTATCTCCTTTCTGTCCAGCCTGCAAAATGTTTGATGCCCCCTCCGTGCTCTTCCCTAGCTCATCTCAGATCCTCAAGTCTGTGCTGGTTCCCACGGTTCTTGTTTATTGGGGTTTTGTTGCTGTTGTTGATTACTGTTTGATGTATGTGCACACTCAAGTGCCATGGAAATCAGAGGACCTCTTTTGGGGGTCCGTTCTCTCCTTCTAATAGGGTTCTGGGGACCAAACTCAGCTTTGTCATCCTTGGTGGCACCTTTGCCATGAGCCATCTCATAGTCCTACTTGTTTTTTAATTTTTTCAGACAGGCATTCACTTGTAACCTTGCCTGGCCTGGAACTCACTGTGTAGACTAGGCTGGCCTCACAGAGACTCTCCCGCCACAGAGATCTCCCCGCCTCAGTTTTCTGAATACAGGGATCCCAGGAGAGATTGACTTCATGGTACACGGGACACACCCTGTCAACATATAGCAGTCAATTCAGTTAGGAACAACAAACAGAGTCAGAGCTGGTGGTATAGTCTAGCAGTCCCAGCCCGTGAGGCCTGGATGGGGAGGACCTGGGGGGGGGGAGGACCAGGGGTCACTGCATTACTGAGCTGTAGGCCATTGGGAGCCAAATGAAATCCTGTATCAAGCAATGGTGGGATACTGGAGAGATGGCTCAGCTATTAAGAGCACTGCCTGCTCTTCCAGGTCCTGAGTTCAATTCCCAGTAACCACATGGTGGCTCACAGCCATCTGTAATAAGATCTGGCGCCCTCTTCTGGCCTGAAGGCATGCATGCAGACCGAACACTGTATACATCATAAATAAATAAATAAATCTTTAAAAAGAAAAGAAAAGAAATGAAATGGTGGGGATGTCGCTGGTAGAGTGGCTGCATATACTGCACTAGGTGTGCTGGCCCGTGTCTGTGTTTTCAGCACTCAGGCAAAGCCGAGTGAGTTCTGTCTTGAAAAAAGGAATCCTGCAAATGTCTCCCCCCAGAAAAGGGGGTTGACCGTGTTCCCCCTTAGCTATGCACGCAACAATAGTACACGACACCTGTCAGTTTGCCAAGTGAGAAATGGCAATACAAAACCCAGAAAAGATGCTAGACAGGTTCTAGTCACATATGTGCAATGTTCAGGCATCAGGCCTGATGGTGCTGACTCAGCTGCAGACTTTTGCCTCCGGGCCCCTCTAACCATGTGGGACCATTCGCACGGGCATTGAGATGGAGTGCTGTCCCAGACCTTGTCCTGACACCTGTCACAGGTTGACACTCAGCTGCTGAGTCCTGGTGTTCAGGCCAATCAGGAACCTTCTGAGTGCTCTAATACAGCTGGGCTTCCCGTGTGCTTTCTCAGGGAAACAACGCAAGACAACTTGCAGAATGGTCTTACTTGCCAGATAGACTTCCCATAAATTGGCATGCCGGTTAATTTTAACAGCTTGGGAGTTACATAAATGTCCAACAATAGAGAATCAGTTAAGAATAAAATTCATTATAGTGCCTAAGTATAATATCAGGCTATGTAGTCACTAAAAAAAGTGTTATTGCTGGGTGTGGCGTCACTGGGTGTGGCAGCACAGGCCTGTGATCCCAGCACTCAGGTGGCTGGACAAAAGAGCGAAGACTTCAAGGCCAGCCTGGGTTTACAGAATGAGTTCCAGGACAGCCAGGGCTACATAGAGATATTCTATGTCTAAAAAAAGAAAAGAAAAGAGATAAAAGTGATGGAATAGATATTGCCAAAAGAAAATATTCCAGAAGGAAGCTGCTTCCCCTTTCGAGACATTGCAGGGACGCGGCGTAGCCAGTGCAGCCGGAGCCGCAATCATTCCCTCAGCACTAATACTAGAGACCCAACAGGAGCAACCTGGGAAAGGGTCACCACTGTGGCAGACACCTTGTGAGGGAGCAGGCCACACCAGGAAGCAGGGATCTAGGACAGAGCCTGCCTGCCCATCATCCTCAAGCCCCACCCACCCCTACACCCTATGTTGTCAGCTGAGCCTCGTGTTCACGTGGAAACGAGGACTTCTGGTCTGGAGACGCTAAGAACATACGGCCCAGCGTGTGGTGGGAGTCAAGCAAAAAGGAAGGTGCACACCTCTTATCTGCATGCAGGAGGTGAAGAGAGGCCAAAGATTTAGGCACACATGTCTCACGGGTGTGTTCTGTGACTGGTTTGCAACAGGGTCTCCCGGGGTGGCCTCAAACTCCTATGTTGCCAAGGATGGTCTTGAACTGTGTATCTGCCCACCTCCACCTCCCAAGTGTTGGGTGTTGTGACTTACTGCAGAAAGCCAGGGTAGTAGAGAGGAGCGGAAGTGAAATTACCTTCAGGTGAACATTCTCAGGGGTGAGCATCACGCCCTGGGCAGCTGTGAATGGGGTTGGGGGGCTGGCATCATAGACATCATAGACAGCGCGCTGTTTAATTGTGTTCATGTGAGTGCAGATGCCCTCATTGGCCAGAAGAGGGAACTGGATTCCTGGAGCTGGAGTTACAGGCAGTTGTGAGCCTCTTGATGTGGATGCAGGGAACAGAAGTCAGGTCCTCTGCGTGGATAGTAGTCGTTAACTACGACCCATGCAAGAGTAGCCATCTCTCCGCACTCACAATGGAGTCTTGAAGGGACAGAGAGCCTTCGTTCCGAAGGATGAAAGGCTCAGAGAATGGGGAGGCAATTGTCAGGCCGTGTGATTTAGCCCAGGCTAGCCCATGTGCCAGCAGTCATGAGGCAAGGGAGCAGTAGACAAAAGTCAAGTCATAATTGAGGGTTGTCCTTGGTCTGTCAGGGCGGTTGGGCTTGCTCACAGCTGCCGGTGGGAGGGAGACAACTGAGCTCTGGGAGCGCTGGGAGGTCACATCTGGGAAGTGACATTTATCAGCTCAGTCCCAGCTGAGGCTGCTTTCTGAGAGGGAGGGAGAGAGAGAGAGAGGCCGGAAGAGGGTCTGTGACCTCCCACTGGGACTAAATCAAGGCTACCTCTATGCCCAGTGTGTTCTATTTTTGTTGTTGTTGTTTTGTTTGTTTGTTTTTGTTTTTTGAGACAGGGTTTCTCTGTAGCTTTGGAGCCTGTCCTGGAACTCGCTCTTGTAGACCAGGCTGGCCTCGAACTCACAGAGATCCGCTTGCCTCTGCCTCCCGAGTACTGGGATTAAAGGTGTGCGCCACTACCACCCAGCTCAGTGTGTTCTATTTTTGAGCTCAGTAGTCCAGGCTAGGCTGGGATTCACAGTCCTGCCTCGGCCTCCTGTAGACAGATCTACAGGCCAGTAAATGAGCTGGCGTGGAAATGTCTTATTGCTCCTGGGAACATTTTCTTCCTTCCTGCCCTTCTTTTTTTAAGGCAGTCTTCTGAGTGGCCTTGGCTGGGCTAGCCTAGTACTCACTAAATGTATCTATAAACCAGGCTGGCCTTGAACTCAGAGATCCACCCTACTTCTGCCTCCTGAGGGCTGGCATTAAAGGCATGCGCCAACCACTGCCCAGTTTTCTTTCTTTTTAAAGATTTATTTACGTTTATGGGTCTGTGCATGGGTGTGCCAGTGCCTGAGCTAGAACCGTGTTCTAGAGGCCCTGGAGCCAAGTTACAGGCAGTTGTGAGGCACCACGTGGATGCTGGGAGCCAATGCCAGGTCCTCTGCGAGAACAAGTGCTCCCAGCCACCTCTCCAGCTCCTGCTGGGCTCTACAGAGGGCTTAGCAGGTTAGAGATCTCAGGAGTGTTCCAACCTTTGCCCTCTCCCAGGACATACTGTGTCATTGTTTTGTTACTGAACTTGTGTGTGTGTGTGTGATATTTCACTTTGTTGCCCCATCTGGCCTTTAACTCCTGATCCTCCCACCTCACCCTCCAGAGCTGGAACTAGCTCTTGTAAACCAGGCTGGTTTCGAACTCGCAGAGATCCACTTGCCTCTGCCTCCTAAGGACTGGGATTAAAGGCGTGCACCACCACTGCCCGGCCATAGAAACTCTTATAAAGGAAAACAGTTCATTGGGGTTGGCTTACAGTTCAGAGGTTTAGTCCATTATCATCATGATGGTAAGCATGGTGGCGTACAGGCAGACATGGTGCAGGAGAGGAGCCGAGAGTTTTATATCTTTTTCTCTGTGTAACAGTCCTGGCTGTCCTGGAACTCTTTAGAGCAGGCTGGCCTCAAACTCACTGAGATCAGCCTGCCTCTGCCTCCCGAGTGCTGGGATTAAAGGCACACTGATGTGGGAGTCCCCTCTCTGTGCTGTGATTACCAATAAATAAAGAAACTGCCTTGGCCTGTTGATAGGGGAGAACTTAGGTAGACAGGGAAGACAGAACTGAATGCTGGGAGAAAGAAGGGTGGAGTCAGAGAGATGCCATGGAGCCATCAGAGACAGATGCAGAACCTTGCTGGTAAGCCACAACCATGTGGCGATACACAGATTAGTAGAAATGGGTTAAATTAAGATGTAAGAGTTAGCCAATAAATAAGAAGGTAGAGCTAATGGGCCAAGCAGTGATTTAATTAATACAGTTTCTGTGTGGTTATTTCCGGTGTAAGCTAGCTGAGCAGACGGGACAAACAAGCGGGCCCTCCTGTTACAGCACACTCTACCACTGTCCCATGGAATTCTACATCTTGATCTGCAGGCAGCGGAAGTGAATGGCACACTAGGCTTAGCTTGAGCACCTGAGATCTCAAAGCCCGCCTCCACAGTGACATACTTCCTCCAACAAGGCTGCACCTCCTAATAGGCCCCTCCCTATGGGCCGAGCATTCAAACACAGGAGTCTCTGGGGTCCAATCCTATTAAGCCACCACACAGACTACTCTAACTGGCTCCTTCCTGAGAGTTAAAGGACTGTGCTGAGACCCTGGTGTGGCCTGACTTGCCACTCATACACCCCTACTCTGGTAAAGTCGGGTTTCTGTGTAGCTCTTGTAGGAAGGATCTAAACTAGCCAGGGGTGGGTGGAGGGAAGGCTGTTGCCAGCAGGGGTGTAGAGGGAGGTTGTAAGGTGAGACAGAGGGCTGTGGAGGCTCGAATGAGGATGCTGCCCCCCCCATGGGCTCAAAGATTTGATTTGAGTGGTTGGTCCTCAGTTGGTGGAACTGTTTGGAAGGATTAGGAGGTGTGGCCTTGTTGGAAGAGGTTGCCACTGGCATGGACTTCGAGATTTCAAAAGCCCACACCATTCCCAGCTAGCTCCCTCTCTGCTTCCGGTTTACGGGTCAGATGTGAGCTCTCAGCTACTGCTCCAGCACCAAGCCTGCCTGCTGCCATGCTCCCCACCTTGATGGTCACGGACTCTAGCCCTCTGGAACCACATGCTCCCAAAGTACACGCTTGCTTTTATAAGTTGCTTTGGTCATGGTGCCCTGTCACGGTGACTAAGACAAGGACTTAAGAGGTGTAAAGCATCAGGCGACAGGGCAAGGTCCCCCGTCACTGTATGGCAAGACTGGTGATAATTAACACTGGCACAAGCACTTCCGAAAAGCTGTAGGCAGGTGTGGTGTCTCACATCTGTCATCCCAGCATTTGGAAAGCTGAGGCAGAAGGATTGCCATGAGTTTCTGTAATAGCTTGGGTTACAGTGTGAGACCCTGTCTTAATCATAAATACGTAACTAGGCTGGGCTCCTTTAATCCTAGCTTTTGAGTCTCCCTGGGCTCCTCGCTGCACCTGTCCCTGGTAGCAGGTGAGAGGTTAAGGTTGGACCAGGAGTCCTGCACCAGCCTCGGCTCTATCATAGTTCAGAGCCAGATGGACAAACGCAAAGCCCTGTTGTTTATAGCCATGACGGTGAACAGTCCAGGCAGCGTGCTAATAGGAACTCACTACTGCCAATACTTCTGTGAGTTCCAGTGGCAAAGGATAGAACCGAGGCAGGGTAGAAAGGAAAAGTGGGGAGCACATGGGGAGAGAAAGGCAGTCACCAATTAAGAAAAGTTCACTAACTCTTAACATGCTCTTAACCCCAGCACTGGGAGTCAGAGGCAGGTAGGTTTCTGTGGATTCTAGGCCAGCCTGGTCTACAGAGTTCCAGAACAGCAAGGGCTACATAGAAACCCTGTCTTGAAAAACAAATAGAAAATAAAAAAAAAAAGAACCCTGTTGAGGGCTTGTCCTTTGACCTCCACATGTTTTGGTAGCATGTCCTTTGGCCTCCACATGTCTTGGTAGCATGTGTGTCTCCCCTATATGTGAATGAATGCTAAAAGTAAATAAATATAACAACTTTTTTTTTTCCAAGACAGGGTTTCTCTGTCTACCCAGGACTTACTATATTCACTAGGCCAGCTTCAAACTCACAGAGGTTTGCCTGCCTCTGCCTCCTGAGTGCTGGGATTAAGGGTGTGCGCCACCACCGCCCAGCCAACTTTTACTAAGTCCTTTGAAGAATAAAACTTTAAAATCATCAAAACCGTATAAAAAGCTATTGGAGAGACTTTTTAGAGATCTGTTTCTCAGGGCTGGACAGATGGCTCTGGGGTGAAGAGCATGTGGTAATCTTGCACAGGAACTCGGTTAGGTTCCCAGCACCTGTGCTGGGCAGTTTATAGCCAGTTTCAGGGGCTCTGACACTGTCAGGGGATCTTTAAGCCCAGCACTCAGGAGGTAGAGCAGACAGATCTCTGTGAGTTCAAGGCTGGCCCAGAGCACATAGCAAGTCCTGCCAAGGCTACACAGTGAGACTCTGTTTCAAAAATGAACGATGACAACAATTCAACAGTTGGGGACACAGTCTAGACATAGCCCGCTTACCTTTCATGGATGAGGCCCTGTGTTGGATTCCCCAGCACTGAAAAAAAAATCCTGGACGGAGCATGGTGGGACAAGCTCCCAAGACCCAAGACCCTGTCTCAAAAGAGAAAAAAGCAGGAAACAGTTTCTAAGGCTGTGACATGTCTATGATCTCATATCCCAGTGTGTGGAGGAAGAGGCCTGACCTGAGAATAAGGAATTCATGGTCATCCTTTCCAAAACAAGTTCAAGACCAGCCTGTGTCACAGCACACCCGACTCTTTCTTTTTCAATGTATATTAGTTAAAATTGTGCCGGGTGGTGATGCACGCCTTTAATCCTAGCACTCGGGAGGCAGAGACAGGTGGATCTCTGTGAGTTCAAGGCCAGCCTGGTCTATAGAGTGAGTTCCAGGCTCCAAAGCTACACAGAGAAACCCTGTCGCAAAAAATCAAATAAATAAATAAAATTGTAAATTTAAAGGCACACTTTCCTAAATTTAATTTGTATAGGCTGATGTTCTCTTCTCTTTACACATTTTGTATAATGTATACATTTTATAATGAAAAAGTAATAACCCACCCTTTGAGTGGTGTTCAAAGTTAGCCCATGGGCTGACATACTAATTTGCTTGAACATCTCCCGTACCATTTACAAACTTAGCTAATTAAGTTCTTGTAAATATTTAAACTATGTTTACAAATTTAACATACTTGATTTTATGTTCCAAGCACAAGTCCTCACAGGACAGATTTACAAGTCAAATGAGAAAAAGTTTTAGGCACATAAACCACTCTCAAAGAACTTTAACGTTCAGTATTTACTTATATACTTATTTATAACATGTGTGGGGTGCGCCAGATCCAAGGACAACGTCCCAGAATCTTATGGGTCCCAGGAGTCCGTCTCAGGTCACATGCCCTCCAGCAGGTGCCTTTACACACTACTGGCCCTATTTTTTATTTTTTAATTATGGGTAGGTGTGTGTTTGGTGGTCAGGTCTGCGTACACGGGTGTAGATGTCCTGGGAGGCCAGAGAGAGCGTCGGATCCCATGGAGTCGGAACTGCAGGCAGATGTAGCTTGAAGAGGGTGCTGGGAACTGACTCAGGTCCCACGCCTGAGCAGCATAACTTGCTGGGCCATCTCTCCAGCCGCGACCTTTTCTTGGATTTTGAAACAGGGTCTCTCACCGACCAGGGACTTGCGTCAGTTTTAGTATCTAGATCTTTGCCTTTCCAGTCCTGGGGTTGGAATCATTACATCGGAAGTATGTACTGTGGTAGGTGGATATGGCAGATACTGAGTAATCTGGGATAAGCGAAGGATTTTTTTCCCCCAATAAACTGTTTGGATAGACACCTAATGACTTTTTTTTTTTTTTTTTTTTTTTTTTTAGGGGGAACGGGGTCTTAACGAAGCGCAGCTGACCTCCAACTCGCTTTGTGGACTCATGAAATCCAGATGTATCTGGTGCAAACAAGGTACAGTTTCGGGAGACCCACAAATGTTGGAGCGTAGGAGTGCGTGCTCTCGATTTAACCGCAGCACCTGCAGGGTCCATCTGCACCCCGGCAGCCTCTCAGCCTCTTCCTTATGCTACCCCTCCTAACTTCTCGCCCCCTGGTTTGGGCAGCTCCGGAAGGTACCTAGGAACGAGGTTTAGGGGACTCTTTGTTAGGTGCGGAGGGGGCCAGAGAAGCCAAAGCCCCCAAACTGGGGCTCGCTTTCCTTGCAGATGGAAATTACCGCCTCCTTGCCCTTGGTTTCCAAACCAAAGAACCGACTAGAAAAATTGAGCTCCCAGGCCCCACCCACAAATGGGCACGCACGCAGGTGTGAAGCTGCGACGGCCATCTTGGACTCGGGCAGCACCCTCCCCCTTCGGACTGTAGTCTTAGCCGGGAGGACCAAAGAGTTCCCTCAACATTCTGTCCACCCAAATCCATGTGCTCGCGAGGCCAGCGACCCTCTCCTCCTGCTTCCAGGAAAAACCTCGAGCCAGTAACCCTGTGGCAAGTTCTAGCTCAATGCTCTCTGCTACTCAGCCTTTCTGAAAGGTGGGCGTCTAATGCACCCACCCATCACATATTGTTCCAATATCAAAAAGTTCTCGGTATACACGCTGGTACGCGGCGCCTGAAGTGTCGGCTGTGAGCTTGGCGCGGCGGTGCGAACGCTCTCCCAGCCTCCAGCACCCTGTGGGCACACTGGAGGCGATGGGAGGAGGGAGGGTTCAGAGCGCCAACCCAGGCCAGTGAAAAGTACAGCTTCACCAGGCCCCTTGGACTGGCACGTGATGTGACCGGCTGGGGAGGGTGTCAGAAGCACAAACCGGGGTGCCGAGGACTGAAGGCAGAAAGGAATCTTTGTGAATTCCGGAACATTTCAACGCCCCCAGCTTGTTATTTTTATCCCCTCTGGCTGCCTCTCTGTAGGGGCTCCCATGCTGCATCAAAACTCCTAGGATCAAAAAAGCCACGCATGTGTGTGTGTGTGTGTCCACGGGGGACGGGGGAGCTGGAACATCATGTCCCAGGCAGAGCTGAGTGTGAGAAAGGGCCTTTAAAGTCGGTGTGGGCTGCGGTTCCTGTAGAGAGGTGGCCCACTGAGCTCCCCACCTAAGGGGCCCCTGACTTTCCTTGTGGAGGGAGACCTGGAATGCAAAGAAATAAGAGGGGGGTAAGGTTGCTCAGTGGGTAAAGACCTGACTGCCTAAGTTCGATTTCCAGGTCCCAAATGGTATTAGGGGAGAACTCCCTCCCTCCCTCTCTCTCTCACACACACACATACACACACTGTGGCACGCGTGCCCTATCCTAAGTGCACAGGAAAAAAAAAGCATGAGACTAAGGGCTAAGATCTAGTGGGGACGCCACAAAGGGCTGGCTGCGGTTTGTTCTGATTTTCCAGCCACCTGCAGCCCCATGCCCCAGGATTTTGGAATCTCAGTATAAGGACTTATATAGTATAGAGTCAGTTTCCCACAATCCAGCAGAGGGTAAAAATGCCAGGTGGAGTGTTGGGGGGATTGCACAGTTTATTTCCAGACACAGTCAGAGGGTGAGGTGGGGGACCCGTCTGCCTCCCCTCCCTGCATTTGGCTTAATCAAGAATTTTCTCTCGCCTTACCCCTATGTTGTGCAAGATAGAGAAGACACCCCCACCCCACCCATGGAGGGCCTAGGCAGACAAGGAACATGGGTGGTGGTGTGGTTCAAGTATTCACAGGTCCCAGGGGTCACACTGCACCCAGATCCACAATTGCCCCTGCTGATGTAGCTCTTCTTTAGCTTGGAGGCCTCCAAATGAGTGTGTGCCGTTCCCCTGTCATAACAACAGAATCCGAGGCTCTTCTCTCAGTCAGGAAGGCCTCCCTGCAGGCAGGCTCACCTGAGGGCTCTGGGGAGGAGGTGAGGGTCTCCCCTGCCCACTGGGTGGGAAGCAGTGGTCCTTGGGTCAGGGGATGGGTGAAAACTGGAGGCCAGGAAGGGACAAAGGTTTGGAGGGCCTCGATGAACATATTCAGACGGCTGTGGTCTGAACTCTGACCTCCACCCTCACAGTGGGCTCGGGATCCCTGAGAGTCCAGCCACAAAGGCAAAATGCGATGGGGTAGGGGGTGGAAGGGGGAAGGGGAGAATGGGGGTTGGAACTGGGGGAGTAAGAAACGGGGTGGGGGGACCGAGCAGGTCATGCACCCTTACAGCCAGCCCTATGCCTGGGGGAGCCAGTGTAGGGAGGGCCTGTCTGGGCTCAAGCCCCCTCTCAAGTTTTGACCTTCCAAAGTAGCAGGAGGTCTGGGGACAAAGGTTAGAACCACTGGTCCCCAGGTCCCCCAATGCTTGACTTTGGGCTCCCTGGAAGAAAAGGGCAGGTGTCTCAAATGGTAGTATAAAAAGCAAAAACCGTTAAAAACTTCCTGGGAAGCAGTACCCAGCCTCTGGTGCCTCCAAGGCATCAGTCAGCCCCGCTCAGACAGTACGGGACTCAGTAGCACCATGCAATGTTGGGATATCCGTGCCTCCTCGGGGACCCCTGGGCAGTGGTTCTTCAAAGCAGGGGGGCCTGTTAAAGCATCTGTGCTCTTGGAGGAAGGAAAGGATTGTTGCAGGGGAGGGGGGTAGGGAGAAATTTAGGCTGGGGCCCCAAAGGGCTCCCCAGAAGTCATGATCTGAAGAATCTCTGTACCATGTATTGGCCCAACAGAACCACACCAAGAATTGTCATCACAATCAGAATGGGGTCTCTGCGCAGATTCAGGGCTGCCACCTGTCAGGAGAAAGGGAGTGGGTTATGGAGTGGCTGGACAAGCCCAAATAGCAGAGGGATGTCCCCACCCCAGACACTCACCCAGCCGCCTCTCTGCGCAATCCATCTGGCAATATAATGGTGCAGTATGATATCAGCCAAAAAGCAGGTCACCTGGCCCAGGAAGCCGGTCAAACCACGCTGGTATACGTACAGGGCCAGGCGGTAGCCAAAACCCAGGAGAGCCACCACACGGCCCCAGCTGATGCCGCTCTTAAACAGGCTGTGGGCAAAGGGTTCCGAAGATCATGGAGAGCCCGCCTTGGGGGCCATCTCTTTCCTTTATCCTTTACCCCCTCCCCAGCACTGGAAAGCTAAATGGTTGAGCTGCCAGTCCAGGTCAGAAAGTCTGCCTTGGCCTGGCCGCCAGTCAGTAGGAGCCTGGGTCCCACAGGTGAAAGGAGGAAGCCAAGGGGGCAAGGAACTGGCTGCAGCTAGTCTAGAGGACCCCGAGAGGGAAGAGTGGGCAGATCGATAGCAAGGACATTACCTGTGAAGGTTACTGCTGGCCTGGCAGCCCGGGGGACAGCAGAGAGAAAAGGACAGAAGAGATTAGGAAAGATCCCAAACCACTGGAACACGGGGTAGGTCCTGGCTGAGGACAGGGACAGGACATGCCAGCGCTGAGCACTCTTCTGAAGCCTGTCACCAGCTTCTACCTTTCCCGCCACCTCTATATCTACCCTGATACTGACTCCGGGTTCAGGGAAAGGACAGTGGATACAATGAGGCTATACCAGTGGATACAACCAGGCTATACCAGTGGATACAACCAGGCTATACCAGTGGATACAACCAGGCTTGGTGGCACATGCCAATGATCCTAGCACCAGGCTGAGGTAGGAGGATCAAGAGTTCAAGGCCAGCCTGGGCTACATGAGACACCCCCCCCTGTCAAAAACAAGGGGCTGGAGAGGTAGCTCAGTGGTTAGGAGCCCTGGCTGCTCTCACAGAGGGTTCAATCCCAGCACCTGAATGATGGCTCACAGCCAGCTGTGACTACAGCTGTAACTACAGCTCCAGAGGCCCTTCTGGCCTCTGGCCTCAGGCACGCAACTGGCACATGTATGTATATGCAGATAGAGCACCCCTACACATAAGATCAGAATCAAGCCATGCACTGGTGGCACGTGCTTGTAATCCCAGCACTCGGGAGGCAGAGGCAGGTGGATCTCTGTGAGTTTGAGGCCAGCCTGGTGTACAGAGCAAGTTCCAGGACAGCCAGGGCTACACAGAGAAAAAACCAAAACCAAAAAACAAAGAAGAAAAAGATTAAAAAAAAAAAAAAACCAACAAAAATCAAACCAACGTGGATGTGGTTTGAAAGTGGGAACACTAATTTAAGATTCTTTCTCTATTTCTCAGGAGGTTTCACAGTGGTGGCCAGTGGCAAGGTGGGATGTGAGCCACGTATTGAGTGACTCTTTGTCCTGGGCACCAGGTGGCCTCTTAGATACCACTGAATCGCAATTGACTGGTCCATCCGAACTGCAGGGCTCTTGGGACCATCTCCACCCCAGGGTGCTAGTTGTTGGTGCCAGAGCCCCGAAAAGACACAAGCTTGTGTGCAAGAGTGCGTGGGGCCCAGAGAGGGCGAGACGGGTGGATAGCGAGTCTGAGTTCACCCCGACACTGGCCCCAGCCAGGGAGCCCATGTATGCGGGGTGGAGAGATGGGTACCTGGAGGCAATCTTAGTGAAGAGTTCATAAGCGTTCCCAGCTGTGGGCTGGAGTTGCTCCAGTAAATTCTGGAACTCGGTGTCGTATCTCCGGTTAATGTCATCTCCAATGATAGCAAGCTGCCGACCCACCTGACCTAAGATGCTGTGGGAACGAGAGTCAGGGAACGGGAAGTTAGCCCTGGGAGCCAGACTCATGACAGAGACTCCTGGCAGTGTGGGGTCGGGGCAGACTTTGCCCCAAGCCTCTGAAGGTTCGTGACAGTGTTTGTGGACAGGAGATCTGCGTTAGGGACGAGGGACTCTGAAAGGAGTGTAGGATTGTAGATGGGGCTAGATGATACTGTAGATGCTGAAAGGGGAGAGATGACCGGGAGACAAGAGCCCAGGTCCCCCCGTTCCCAGGGACCTGCCCCTGGGGCTGGAGCTTACCTGTTGGGCTCTAGGGGCAAGTTGTCCATCTCAGGATTGGCAGAGGCAGCAGCACCCTGGGTCTCTTGTTCCTGCTGGTGGAGGTAAAAAACGAAGCTTCGAAAGACCTCCTCCGTGTCCTGGGCAACCTGCTGTTCTGGGGGTCAGAACTGCGGGTTAGTGAGGGAAGGCCGGCCCCAGCAGCCTCCCTCGCAGAGTTCCGGCTTCCTCCACCCCTTCATGGTCACACACCCACCCCCACGGTATTCTGCCAGTGTGACCATCCATTCCTCATGATTGTCCTGGCATGTAAATGAGCTCCAGCCTACAGACAGGGAAACTGAGGCACACATGGCCAAGCCATGTACACAAGGTCATACAGCTGGACAGACAGAAAAGAGCTGTTCGTCTTGGTTGTCAAGTCAATGGATCTGGAATCAACTAGGGTCACCTCTGGGTAGATCTGATGGTGTTTTCCAGAAGGATGGACTGAGCGGGGAGAGCCTTCCCCACAGTGAGCTCACTCACCTTCCAGTGGCAGTACCACTGCCCGCTCTCCCTCACTGCCCGCCCTCCCCCACTGCCCGCCCTCCCCCATTATCTGCCCATTCCCACTGCCTGTTGGTAAGTACATCTATTCTGACATTGCTGCTTTCACTGTTATAGAACCCAGCAACCTCAGCCTTCTGCTGTGGACCAGGGCCCGCACAGCACAGGAATCCTCCACTGTGCACTTAGGCCAGGGCCCGCATGGAATCCTCCACGGCTTCAGCACTAGACGAGCTGGGTCTGCTGAGGCCTCTGCCTTGTGGAACAAGCAGCTCCCAGGTTCTCAGCCTGCCCAGTGTGTAGGTGGCCTTTATTGGATCACATATCCCAATCTAGTAAGTCCTGCTCGTAATGTATGCTCATTTTACCTATTCTGCCCTCCTAAAGTGCCAAACTGCAGAAAGACACCGCAGAACCGGGCTCCTGAGCATCCGGTGGACAAGGTCCCCAGCCTTTAGAGTGTAGGAGACAGGAGAAACCAAACTGCCATGAGGAGCCTCGGGCAGTCCATGGGGGTGGGCTCTGTCTTCAGGGCTTTGGGCGTTTTTTGGTTTTTCAAGATAGGGTTTCTCTGTGTAACAGTCCTAGCTGTCCTGGAACTCACTTTGTAGACCAGGCTGCCCTTGAACTCACAGAGATCCTCCTGCCTCTGCCTCCTGAGTGCTGAGATTAAAGGCGTGCGCCACTACCGCCCAGCCTTCAGATTTTGAGATAAGGTCTTGCTGTGTATAGTCTTGGCTAGCCTGGAACTCGATCTGTAGACCAGGCTGGCTCGAACTCACAGAGATCCACCTGTCTCTACCTCACCCTAGTCCAGGCTGACCTGAAATTCATTCCATAGGACAGACTGACCTAAAACTTGTGCCAATCCTGCCTTAGTCTCTCAAGTGCTAGGACTGCAGACATGAGCAACCACACCCCTCTCTCACAGACCTGGAATATGAACCCCAAGTCCAGGGAACCAGCCTGTACCCCCCCAACCCCTGCCAGTTCACTTAAAGGGCAGCCATATTGCCCCCACCACACCCCCACTGGGATAACCCAGGTCACTTCCTCCTTCCTCCCACTGCAAGCACAGGGCAGCCAGGCCTGACTCTTCTGCCTCCCTCCCTCCCTTGCCTGCACCAATCCCGTCCCTGTGCCTGGAGAAGTCTCGCGCCCCGCCCCTGCACACCAGTCCCACACCTGTCTCACTCTTGTGCTTATAGAGATGGTGAAGGTCGGGAGGACCCTTACCAGAAGGGGAGCCATCACAGCCTTCCCTTGGAGGACCTGGTCCTTGTCCAGATGCCATCTTTCAGGTCTCTGTGGACAGCACTGCAGAAACGGAGGAGAAAAAAAGCAGAGATAAGGCTGGGTGTGGTGGCACGCCTTTAATTAGAGGTAGGCGGATCCCTGAGTTCAAGGCCAGGCTGGTCTACCGAGTGAGTTCCCAGACAGCCAGGGCTACACAGAGAAACCCTGTTTCAAGAAAGGGGGGAAAAATGAAGAAAGGAGGGAGGGAGGGAGGGAGGGAGGGAAGGAAGGAAGGAAGGAAGGAAGGAAGGAAGGAAGGAAGGAAGGAAGGAAGGAAGCACAGATTAGACATCTGGCTGGAGACCCCAGACAGAGTGGCTGACCTGGTGGGAGTGAGGGAACCCCACTTCTCCCACTGCCAGGGAGACTTTGCAGTCCTCTGGGAGCACCTGGTGGTGCTCCCTGGGAGCAACGGGAACTCAGCGCCTGGCTGGAAGCCTTAGGGAGACACAGAAACTTGAGGAAGCCCGCAGAGACCTCCAGGAGGCTGTGGCCCAGCCCTGCCTTGAAGGTTCTCATTTCCGTCACAGTCGCTCCAAGATAGGGTGAAGCCGATATGACAGACTAGGGGGCCCTTCTGCTGTTTCCGAGGCTGCCCACCCCTTCCTCAGCCTGCCGCCTCCTGGCCATGAAGGCCTTCCTCCAGGTCCACGTCCCCATGGCTGGTGGGACATACCTGTTTCCCAAAAGGGCCTGGCAGCAAACTCTTGAGTCTACCACACACTCCTGACACGTAGGAGAACTTAGTTGTGTTGTGTGTTGAAAATAGACATAACTGGATGGTTGTGATGTGAAGTGTTTGATCTAACACTTGGGAGACAGTGAGTTCTAGGCCAGTCTGGTCTACACATGAGGTCCTGAGCCAACCAAGGCTACCCAATGAGATCCAGTCTCAAAAACTGAAAGAAAGAAAGAAAGAAAGAAAGAAAGAAAGAAAGAAAGAAAGGAAGGAAGGAAGGAAGGAAGGAAGGAAGGAAGGAAGGAAGGAAGGAAGGAAGGAAGGAAGGAAGAAGGAAAAAGAAAACTTCCACTACGCAGGTGCAGCTGGCACCCTGTTTTATAGGCTGGAAAATTCAGGACAGAAAGAAATGAGTACCTGTACCACAAGGTCAGAGAAAGACATTTGTCTTGCAGAGTTTTTGTTTTGGTGTTTTGAGACAGAGTTTCTCTGTGTAGCATCGGCTGGGCTGTAGACCAGGCTGGCCTTGAATTCACAGATCCGCCTGCCCAAGGCTGCCGAGTGAAGGGATTACGGGCGTGAGCCACCACTGGCGGCTTTTGTTTTGTTTTTTAACCTGGATTTATATATTTTTAATGTGTCTGTGTGTGCATGTCTCATGAGATATATGTGGAGGTCAGAGGACCGGTTTCAGGAGTGAGCTCCCTGCTTCCTTTATGTGGGTTCCAGGGACAGAACCTGGGCTTTCACACTTGGCAGCAAGCCCCTCGCCTGCTGAGCTCTCTCGCTGGCCCAGATTTTTCTGTTTTTGTCTTTTGAGAGAGAGTCTCACGTAGCCCACCCTGGCCTCAAATCAAGTATGGGGCAGAGAATGATCCTCCTGTCTGTACTACGTGAGTGCTGAGGTTACGGGTGTGCTGGGGATCAAACCCAGGACTGTGTGTGCTGGATATGCATTTTACCAGCTAAGCTACATCTTACTTCATGGTTTGTTCCCAGGGCATCGCTTTTTCCAATTACAGCCTGCATAGAAGTGAGCTGGGACCCCTCACAGCCTCCCCAGCCTGCCTCACACCTCACCCCTACACCATGGGACCCCTCACAACCTCCCTAGTCTGCCTCACACCACACACCTCACCCTACACCATGGAACCCTCACAGCCTCCCCAGCCTGCCTCACACCTCACTCCTACACGTTGGTGCTAACTGTGTTTTCTTTTGGTTATTGGTTTATTTATCTATCTATTTTAGACAGGTTCTCACTAGCCAGGAGATCCTCCTGCTTCAGACACTGGTGTGCTAGTATTATAGGTGTCCTTTACCATGCCACACCCAAGCCCGTTTTCCTCTTTGACCGGTGTTGGCCATACGCTGCTGGTGTCGACAGTTACTTCCTGAGCAAGCGACCTTTCGCTTTCAGTTTGCACCCCCTTTCAAGAGTCCCCCTCCTTCCCAAGCTGCCTCCATCACTTCAGGAAGTGACCTTCCTGTCAATGAAGAGGGTGCAGACTCACCTCGGGACCAAGCCCAGTAGCCCCCTATCTGCCTGCGACTGGGTGCCCACCTCACCTTTGTCCATCTCAGGCCGGATGAGACTAGTTTAGAAAGTTACTTTCTGAAAAGGGGTTGGAGGGCTGGCTGCCTTCCTCATCAGTGCTGGAGTCAGGCTGAGCAGACCCTCTCCTCGTCCCTGAGAGCTAGGTCTCATTAAGACAGTCCTCTGCCTGGCATGGTCCACCCAGCCGCTCCTTCCGGAATAGGGGGCTCTTCCTGCTGCCCTTGTTCTTCAACTCAGTAATCTCAGGCCCCCCAGGGCCAGGGGATGCTGACTCCATCCTCAGAAAGCCACCCTGGAGGCTTGCTGTCGGGGAGCAGGTGGGCTCTCAACAGCCCCCACAGTCCATGCTGGCCTGGGCTACCTGGCCCCCATCCAAGTGACCTGACTTCCCATTACGTCCACTTGCTGGGCCCATGATGCGTGTTCCCCACAACCAACCACTAGGCTGTACCTAGAATCGGTCTAGGGGTCCTGCGACAGCAAGGGGGGGGCAACTGTGACATTTCTGTCTCTGTCCTTGACCTTCACCCTCCCCTCCTTCCAGATAACAAAAGTCCCAGTTGCCTGGCATCCAGGGCCACGAGAGCCTGGCCAAGAAAGGAAGCTTTCTAGTGTTCAGCTGGAGGTGGCCCTGTTTGGCGCAGACCACCAGCATGGCTTTGAGGACCACCCAGGGAAACTTGAAGGTTTCCCTCCTCAGCTTGTTCCCATCCGACAGGGCTTTCTGCCCCGCCCTGGCCGGAGGTGCCAGGATTAGGAAGATGGGGTTTGGCACTGGCTGCCAACGTACCTGCGCAGTTCTGGTCCAGATGTGGGATGGCTCAGCAGTCTGAAGAACAAAGATCCCGAGAGTCTGGTGGCTGATCCCAGGGGCAAGGTTTCAGGCCTGGCTTGTAGGAACCGGCGTCAGTGAATTCACGATGTCTGGAAGCCGCCTAGGGCTGTCTCTTGGCCCAGGAAGCCTCGCGACTTTGTGACCATAGAGGAGCCAGCTGCTCTCGGCTGTGATCAGCTCCCTCTAGAGGAAGTTCCTTGATGGCCGCCGGATGCAGATGCACAGGGACTCTGCTGCCTGGACGCAGGTCCTGTGGGCCAGGCATGAAAGCAGCTGGCCTGCAGCCTCCAGCGCCTGCCTGGTCCCAGCCAAGGGGGAAGCCGATTCTTGGCTGCATTTCCGGGCTCTGATTCCAGGTCCTCGCCCTCCATCTTCTCCCTCCAGTGGCAAACAAAACACAAACAACAACAAAAACCAGCATGGGGCTGAGGGTGGTGATGCAGGCCCGCCATGGGAGGCTGAGGCAGGAGGATCAGGAAATGGAGGCCAGCCTGTGCTACATGACACCCTGAAAGAAAGGAGGAGGGGGAAGAAAAGACTCAGTAGAATCTGCCAGACCTCAGGGACTGGTCACAGAATAAACTCTAAAGAGACAGGCGTGTGTGGAGTCCTGTTCTCAGGCTCTATGCCCTCCCAGCCCTCCTGTCCACCCCAGCAAGGCCTGCACAGCCTGTGGGTGCAGTTTTCCTGTGTCTCGCCTTCCCTCAGTCTCCAGCCTGCCCCCATGCCGGCTGAACCTGACCCTGGCTGGCTTCCTGTACCCCTCTCCTCCCAGCAGCACCCCCCCCCACACACTGCCCCAAGTCATTCTTCCCCCACCCCCACCTCTCCTTTGCCTTCTAGAACTCCTGGAAGTTTCCAACTGGAGGTTTCTATTAGCAGTTGGTCCTGGGCTGGCTGCCTGCCATGGCTTCTTGAGTCAGGGTCCCTCTCAGGATGGCAGCCCAGGCTCGGACCCCTAGGTCACGAATCTTGGGTTGCTCTTCCATGTTGCGCTTTCTTCGAAGCCTGGTGGGGAGCAAAGGGAGTTCTAACAAGTCACAAGAGCAGGAGGTTGTCTCCCCAAGGATTGGCCGCAGGGGACGTTGGAGGAGGGGGCCAAGACTACACACAGTGGTACCCAGGGTCCTCTCTGTAGCCCCCTCAAACGTGCCGCCGCATGATGCCTTTGGGCTGGGCACTGGGGATGTGGGGTCCCAGACCCTCACCTCCAAGGATACCCTGAAGCTCCGGGCCCAGGGTGTAGAGGTGACATCAGTCCCCACCAGAGAAATCTCGGAGGTTCTGGGGCACCTGTCTGAGAAGAAAGGAGAGGAGAAAGAGACAGCAGGGGAGGCCTCAGGGGCCTCAGACAGGTGAGGGCCTGTGGGGCGGGGGGGGGCACTGTCCAGAGAGAGCAGGGTACAGGCTGGAGGCCCATGAGTGGAAGCCTGTGGCTGGTGAAGGGTTGGGGCAAGGGGTCCTGAAGAGTGGAGTCGTGCTGAGCGGTAGTGCCAAGGGAAGGAGGGATCAGCCGGTGTGGGGGTAAGGGGGCGCTGGACTGTGGATTGAGCACCTAAGATGAAAGAGGGAGCTGGCTCACAGGTGGAGCACTGTGTACTCCAAGCCCTGGGGGTCATCCCTAGCAGAACAAAACAGTAATAGCCAGGCATGGCAGTCCAAGCCTTTAATCACAGCACGAGGGAGGCAGAGTCAGGCAGCTCTTCCATGTCTGCAGTCAGCCTGGTCTACAGAGTTAGTGCTAGGACAGCCAGACCGAGAGGGAAAAACCAAACAATAGCAAAACAACATAATAATAGAGATGGGGAAGGGGTGCACTGGGCAGGTGCGCCGGAGCTGGCGCCTCTGTTCTCAGCCCCTTTTATAGCCCAGTGCTTCCAGCCTGCTGGCTCACCCTCCCTCCGGGTTTTCTCTTAGCAGCTACTCCCTGTGTGAAAGGTACCCAGCTCCCCACTTCCTCCCACCCTCAGGGGTAGGAAAGCCCCAGGAACCGAGCAGAAGCCTGGGAGAGAGGAGGGCAGGTCAAACAGATCTATGAAGAGACCCCAGGTGGATCAGGGCATGGCCACATCTCTGGGTGTCCCCTGACTCCTTCACCTGATTATGCTTTGGGATTAGGGAGCACTTTGCTCGGGCTCTGGAGGCAGAACAAGGATGCCTGCCGGGGGTTCCGGGACCACTGGCACTCGCCCCTGGGGCCTTGGTCAAAGAGGAAGAGGAGGGGCCCTGCCTAGTTGAGATTGGTAAGTATGATAGCTGGGGGCGGGGAGGGCAGGCAGAAATGGACACCTCTCCTCTAGGCCCTCTTGGGGTTGGGAGCCCCGCAGGACATGAGATGACAATGGACCATTGCTGAACCTCTCTGCTCACGCTCCTCATCTGTAAGGTGGAAACCAAATAGCTCGTGTCTCAGAGGCACACTCAAGCATCAGTGAGACGCTGTTTGTCAAGGACCAGAGCCGGACCCAGCACAGAGCTGGGTGCAGTGACTGGCTGGGCCTGGCACACAGTAGGCATTCTGCTAACACAGGACAGAGCCAGGTGCAGTGACTGACAATGGCCTGGCACACAGTAGGCACTCTCCAGCACTTAGAGGGAGGAAAGAGAGCTGTCACAAGTCCAAGGTCCGCCCAGCTTCACAGGGACATACTTCTCAACAAGAAAAGTCATAGCAACAGCATAGCCCACACTTGGAACCCCCAGGAGGCGGAGGCAGGAAGGTCAGGAGTTCAGGGCCAGCCTTGGCTACATAGCAGAACTGGAGGTTGGGCTTCATGATCTGCTGTCTCCAAAACACAAAGCAAAACAAATCCACAAAAAGCAGTAAGACCCTAGGGCAGCCAGATGGGTCTTTAGGTAAAGGGGGCTGCCAGGCTTGAGGACCTGAGTTCCAGGACTCACAGGCTAGAAGCTGAGAACAGACTCATACAAGCTGTCCTCTGACCCCTTGTACACACGCCACAGTGTGTACCCAAGATAAAGAAATAAAAGTGTAATGAACAAAATTAACAAAAGGAAAAAGCCATCAGAAGAGGGTAGCCCCACCCTAAGGGCCTTCCCTCTCCCTCTGAGATGGGCGCTCATCAACCTGCTGCCCGATTCTTCACAGGAGACCTCAGGCTGACCTCCTGCAAGGCGGGGTCCACCCCGTGGAATTATTTCCTTGGCTTATACAAACAACTGCAGAAGTCAGCCATGGCCAAGGTCAGTGGGGCTGGGTCCCAGGGTCTCTGGCCTGCAGAGGGGAGAATTCTCCCTTTTGATCTGGGAACTGTCTCCTCTTGTTTCCTGTTTTGGGGAGGAAGGGACACAGGCCTGGAGTCTTGACCCTCTCCACAGGCTCAGAGACCAGGGGTGCCTCAGTTTCCTCTCAAGGATGGCTTGTCCCATGAGGAGAAAGGGGAGCGAGAAGAAGCGGAGGAGGACAGCTACCGCAAGTTGTGTGCCCCACGCATCACTGTCACCTCCCAGTCTCCGCTGCAGAAAATGTTTAGGACCACGGATACAGTGGGTAAGAGTGTCAACCCAACAGGTCAGAGTCTGGCTTTGGCCGGCAGTTTAGGGAAGAAATGTGAGCATTGACCACAAGGTGGCAGCAGAAGACCTACGGTGACTGACTTGCACAGCTACACTGTTGGTTGGCCTCCAGGCTTAGCTAGGGTCCAGCGGGACCACTCAGGCACCCCCCCCTGCGCAATCGCCCCACCCAGCTTCTGCCTGGGGGAGAATACCTCCTGGTTCCGGCTTAGCAACCCTATAGTCTCAGGATAGGATTGGACGACAGCGGTTGGCTCAGGGGTAATGACATAATAAACGCCATTTGGCCTGGAGAGCTGGCTCACCGTTAAGAGCACTTGTTGCTCTTGCAGAGGACCCCAGTTCAGTCCCCAGCACCCACGCTGGGTAGCCCACAACTGCCAGTGATTCCAGCTCCAGGGGACCCAACGCCCGCTTCTGGCTTCCACAGGCACCTGTGCACAGATACACACTTTAAAAAACAAACAAGCAAACCAAAAAACCTAAATGCAACAAAATACCCCCAAGATGTTGTGTGTACTTACACAGCCATTACTAGGGCTGTTCTTTAAAAATGTGAATTGACACCTCTGAAGTGGGTGACTTCACAAGTTATTTAATGCCACTGACTGCGTGGGAATTGGAGCACAGAGAGGTTCAGTAACTTGCCCAAGTCACACAGCAACTATCGACAGAGCTGGGACTTCATTTCAGGCAGTTGGGGCAGTGGGTGGCAATAGCACACCCTGCCCAGGAGCAGCCTCCCACCCCACTGCAGGAGGAGCCCAGGGGCGTGGGAGAGGCTGAGACTTTACAGGAGCTGGCCTGGGTGGCAGAGCTGAGGAAGGGGATGGGTACACAGTGGAAAGTGCCTGGCAGGCTCTGCCTGCCCCACACTCTGAGAATGCAGGGACCGCAAACTCCATTTCTCCTGTGCGCTCAATCATGTCAAATGTGAGGCCTCGCTTGTCCACACACCAGCCAGTTAACCAGCAATGCAGAGCCCTCCAGGGTTGCCAGCACCCTCCGATCCTATCCAGCCCCAAAGACACAATTTACCGGAGATGGCACCAACTCCCTGCTGGCTGAGGGCCTCGTACGAGCACACTGCCCTCTGCTTTGGGCCCTGATGCCAAGCCCAGGCCACTCTACCTGCGCTTCTGGCCATCAGGCCTTCAGTCAGGGTCCTGAGAGCCCCTGCTCATGTTCAAATAACTTGTTTGAGCATCTCATAGGATTTAGGGTTTGAGGAATCTGTTTTTATTATTTTAGACATTCTTTCTTTTAAAAAGATTTATTTATTATAATACAGTATTCTACCTGCATGTGTACCTGCACCCCTGAAGAGGGCACCAGATCTCATTATAGATGGTTGTGAGCCACCATGTGGTTGCTGGGAATTGAACTCAGGACCATCTGGAAGAAGAGTCAGTGCTCTTAACCGCTGAGCCATCTCTCCATCCCCTATTTTAGACATTCTTACGAAGTTGTCTAGCTACCCTTGAACTTCTTGAACTTGTGATCCTCCTGCCTCAACTTTTTTTTCCTTTCTTTTTTTGGGGTGGGGGCAGGGTTTCTCCCTGTAGCTTTGGAGCCTGTCCTGGAACTCACTCTTTAGACCACGCTGGCCTCAAACTCACAGAGATCTGCCTGCCTCTGCCTTCCAAGGGCTGGCATTAAAGGCGTGCACCACCATTGCCTGACTCTTCCTCAGTTTCCTGAGCTGAAGGTCCCAGTGTTCTGTCCCAGTCTTTCTGGGGACCAGCCTCCCCCACCCTACCTGCAGCTGTCTGCAGAGGAACTGGTTACCATGAGCGACACAGGAAACCTGGTGGCTTTTGAGGGTCTATGGGTGCTAGGGGACACATGCCAAGAAGAGGAGCAGCGATGTCTGTCCAGACGTCTGTCCTCACAACACTCAGCCCACCTCTTTGCCTCAAAGGTTTTGTGGAATCAGAGCTAAAGAAGATTCTGGCAGTACGACGGGAGTCCCGCCTCTGGAAGGTGGGCAACCCGGAGGGCCGGGAGCTGCTCACCCGACCAGACATCACGCTGGAGGAGGCTGGCATGGTGGACGGCCAGGTATGCCTGGGTGCCCATCTCATCCACTAGCTCATGAAAGTGGCATGAGGCCCCTAATCTCACAGGACCCTAGTCCTTGATTGCAGCCTCTACTGCCCAGACTCTTCTAGAGGAGGGTCTGAGATACTACCCTCTTTCTGGGAGCAGCGCACACACGCACACACTATGAACACACGCACATGCACGTATACCCACCACACACGCACACACACGTGCAAACATATGCACACACACATGCTTTAACAGTTCTCACTTGAACCAATATTGTCCCTGTTTTGTTGTTTGTTTGTTTGTTGCAACAAGGGCTCTTATAGCCCAGGCTAGCCCGACTGTACTAGCAGAGGCTGGCCTTGGGCTTCTATTCCCTACTGCCTCTACTTCCCCAGGTCAGGATTTACAGACAGGGAGATTTATCAAGATGGGCTTGCATTTGAACTACCCGTCTTTTCCTGTTCCTTCTCATCCACACCAAAGCCCACAGACACACACAGGCTCTGGGGAGCAACCGCATGTCACCGCGCCAGTTCCAAGTCAGTTTCCGTCCTCTCTATGACTCATGGGACTCTCTGCCCTGATGGTCTGTGGTTCACAAAAGGGAAGAGTCCCGGGCTCACATGGGAGTCCAGTCAGACCATTCTGCTGTGTCATCTTGACTTTGGTCCTTGACCTCTGCAGGGACCAACTGAGACTCTATGACAGGATTCCACCGGCTCCTCAGTGTGTGTGTGTTTGTGTGTGCCTGTGGGGGGGGGGACACAGGTCGACACAGGAGGATACAATGGCCAGCTCTGCCAGGAATTCACACCTGCTGGGCACTAAGGACATCATCCTAAGCCTGCCCACATGCCCGTGTCCAGGAGCCTGTTGCCCCCACACCCCAAACCACACAAGCTGTGTGGGCACTGGATTTTCCCCTCATACAGAGGGGCTTCAGTCCTGGGATCCAGGACTTGTGAGCCCACCTGCCCTCCGCATCCTGCGCTCACAGTTCTGGGCTAGCATTGGCAGCACCAGGAGACTTGGCAGTTTCTGGATAGTGCACGTGGGGTCCCCAGTCCTCTCTTTGGGGGTTCAGAGGTACATCCTCGACTCCTGCCTTCCAGAGTGGGTGTTTCAAAGTCCCATCCTTTCCCTGCCACATTTTCCCTTCCTCTACCCTTAGAGCCACTGCTAAGGGGGGCGGCAGTGGGGAGATTGCCTCAGCTTTTGGGAAATGCCAGGGACCTGAGGGATGGACTTTAAGGCAGCTGACGCTTCAAAGCTCTGTTCAGCTAGAAGAGTAAGCAGACAGAGACAAAGGGAAGGGGGGAACTTCTGGGTCCCTAGCTTTCAAGGAACCAGAGGTTGGAGAAGTAATCCTGCACTATGGAGGTAGTTGGCTCAGGGCTGGTGAACCTGGGTCAGCTTTGGGGTGGTGGGGAAAGTTTGGAAAAGGTGGCTGGGGTGGACTGAGGGAGGGCAGATGGGAAGGTTCCGAATGCAGAGCAGGGACTAGCTTTCTTTGCCCGTGCCTGCCCACAGCACCTGCTCCTGGAGGAGATGGATGAGATGGGGAACTGGCCTCCTCCAGAGTGAGGCCCTGCGGGCAGGAGCCCACCCACCGTGCTCACACCCCTGGGACCCCAGTCCAGCATGTGTCTCTTCCTGGGACACATCCAAGGAGTCCCTGTGGCCCTGGGCTTTGGGATGAATAGCATCGTGTGTGTGTGTGTGTGTGTGTGTGTGTGTGTGTGTGTGTGTGTGTGTGTGTGTGGTGGGCCTGCCCAGCGCTGTCTCTACCCATCAAACTCTGGTAGATGATGTTATTAATAAAAGCTTAGTTTGACATTAGCTTCCTGGGCTGTCTGTCATTGACCACCACCCATCTGCCTCACTTTGAGCGAACCAGGTTATTAGGGTCTCTGTCTAGTCCCTAATTCATGCCTGCAGAGCAACTAGCCTGGAGGCCACCTCTGGGCACAGGGGCAGGGAGGGCAGGAGGATTTGGGCTAACCTGGGGGTGCTGCCTGCCAGTCAGCCAGCCAGAAGGAGAGTCCCCAACTTCCCTCTCTCCGAGTTCCCAGGCTACACTGTGTCCTCACCAGGAGGATCCGGGAATTCTCCCAGCAGGAAGTTCCTGCCCAGTCAGCTCAGGGACAAAGCCAGGAAAGGGGCCCTGAACTGCAGGGACCTGCTTCAGGAGGGCTGGCAGGGAGGGCTACTGTGGTTGGGGGCCGGGGCGGGGGCAGGCAAAGGAAGGGTCCTCTGAACCTGGTGTGTCTTCTGTTCTGCTGCTGTCATAAAACACTAGCCAAAAGCAAGTTCATTTCATGTTGGAGTTTGCTGTCCCTTGTGGAGAGGAGTCAGGCAGGGACTCAAGGCAGGAACCCGGAGGCAAGAATTGAGCCAAGGCCGGGGGTGGGGGGCAGCGCTACAGGCTTGTCTCCTCCGCTTTTCTCAGCTACCTTTTATTTTCTTTTAAGATTTATTTTAAGTCACGCATGCGCGTATGTGTGTGTGCGCGTGTGCGCGTGTGCGTGTGCGCGTGTGCGTATGTGTGCACACTTGTGTATGGTGTGTGCATCTATTGAGAACAGGTGGCTGCAGCATCTGGAGGAGGGTGACAGATTTCTGGAGCTGGAGTTACAGGCAGTGGTTGATGGGATCCTCTGCAGGAGCAGTGTGTTTCTTACACGGCACAGGACCCCCTGCCCAAGCAAAACACTGCCCACAGCTGGCTGGGCCCTCTGACATCAATTAGAAATCAAGAAAATATTCCAAAGCATACCCACAGGCAGGCCTGACGAAGGCAATTCCTCAGATGAGGTTCCCTATTCCCAGGTGTGTCAAACTGACACCTGAAACTAACAGACAGTAAGGGAGAATGTCTTTCCAGACTAGATGTTGACCCCTGGTCATGACTGGGCACTTCAGGGCTCCTGGGCAGGGGAGGTCAGAGGGGTGCCATGTGGCTTCTGGGGAGGCCCGGAGTATAGAGACCCAGTGCTGCCTAAATTAAGAGGTAAGGGAATTTGGGCATGGAGGGGTCTCCATCCTGGTTTTCTGGGATACCAGTAAGTGCTGTGGTCCAGGGGGTCCCTGCTATCACAGAGGGTACCCGTTCCTCTCCCAGGCCCAGATTCTGAGTCTCCCTGCAGAAACTTGTCTGTGTTACCCACACATCCCACCTCAGTTGGTTACAGAGCTGAAGGCCAGCATCAGCTAAGGTACACTATCTTAGGAGGCCCAGTCTGAGGAAGGAAGCCAGGTGGGCCTTTGGGTCATTCTCTGCCTGAGTGCTGGGATTCCAGCTGAGTGCCACCGTGCCTGGCTTGGCCACACTGAAGTCACAGTGATCAATCATAGTGGCTGTCTGCTGGTACCTGGTGAGGGGCCACATGCTTGGGGCGGTAGAATACTGCCTGGCTCACAGAAGGGAGGGACCCCAGTTACGCCCCAGCCATCACTGTGGGGGAGGTTGTCACTGCAGCCCAGCCTGGCTCACTGAAGGGGGGACCCCATTTATGGCCCAGCCACCACTGTCGAGGAGGTAGGCAATGTTTGGAAACAGCTAGGAACACTTTGGGGGCCAGGAGCTTTCTCCAAGGCTTCCTGGCTAGGGCCCATGGAGGCCTTGACTCAGAGTCTTGAGCTGGAGGCTGGTGGAGGGCCAGCTGTGCTGAGTCAGCCAGGAGGCCGCCTTGTGACCAGATGACTCACCTGTGCCCTAATTGCTCTGCTAATCACTTCCTTCAAGTGGGGGCGCTATGGGAAGGGCGAGGCCTTGACTGGCAGCAGGGTTCTTAGGGAGCATATCGACCCCCTGGGGCAAAGGCTTGTTTCAGTGTGCAACGCCCTGTGGCCCTTTCCTCTCCTCCTCTTCCTCTGCTGCGTCTGTGGGGTAACCCCCTGTTTGTCTCCCTCTCCTTCAGGGTTCCCGTGAACCACAAAGACTGGGGCACAGGCATGGGCATTGGTGCTGTCGGGGGAGGAGGGGCAGGAAGAGGGAGTGTGTGTGTGTGTGTGTGTGTGTGTGTGTGTGTGTTGGCACAGGCGTGAGGCCTCTTCCCAGCCCTGAGGGGTCCAGGACTGGCTTCTGAGGGAGGCCTGGCTTGGAACGTGTGGCGACGATGGCAGACATTCTGAACAAGGAGCTGCTGTAGACCGGGGAGTCCCTGGCAATGAGTAGAAGCCTGCAGACACCCCCGGGTCCAACCTGGAGACAGGGGTGTCTCAAAGCTTGGTGTGAGATCCAGGAGGCCTTTAGGCGTCACTGCGCAGGCTCCATGGCTGGAATCTGAAATTCGTCTGCCTGGCTAGCACACCAGGCAGGGAGCAGCCTCCACTTTGCTCACTTGAACCAACGGGGCCGCCTGTGGTCAGGTTTGAACCAATGGGGCTGCTGGGGACAGAGGATGCTAAGTCTGTGCTTCTAGGTTTCTCCCACCTGCCTGTGCTTGTCCCTGTGTGCGGCTCACCATATCACCCCATGTTGTGCCGTGCGGTGGAAGGTTAACACAACTCCAAGTCCGTTACTTGGGATGTTCTGGGCCTCAGTGGAGACCTCAGGTGGGGGCACTTGGGAGCTGAGGGCCTGGTGGGTGGGCAGGACCTCCAGGGGAGCTGGTACATCAAGGCTCTGGAAGCCACTCTCACTGTGACCAACTCATGTGACCGCACACCAGTCCCCTCCCCCCACATACACACACTGAATCCGTGTTGTGTTCATGAGCGTGAATTGGGAAAACCACAGGCTCTTCACATAGGCTGGTGAAGAGCCGAAAAGGATCCTGCTGCCTCACAGACCACACTTAAAGAGGGGACACTTGTGTCTCAGGGTTAGAGAGCTTGCCTGCAAGGCACAGTGCCCCCCCTGGGTTCCATCTCAGCACAATGTGACCTGAGTGTCTGGTGATGTGGCCTTGGTGATGGTGGCCTCTGGTGATGGCGTGATGGCGGTGTATAATCCCAACACACTGGGAGATAGAAGCAGGAGGATCAGGTAGAAGCAAGTTGGGGCCAGCCTGGGATATCTCCAAAACAAACAAGTAGTATTTCAAAATGAAAAACCAGAATGGCAGTACGTACCAGAAGGATCCTCAGAACAACTCATTAGTGAGCCCCTGCACCCTGCTCAGTTTTAGGCACTGGAGAGTGGAGTCCAATGGAACCCACACAGCACAGAGTCCTCCACCTTTGGCTGGGCATAGGGGCTCACACACCTGCAATCCCAGGGCTTGAAGGCCAGCCTGGGCTACCTGAGACCCTGCCTCAACCCCCCTTCAAACAAATGAACTAGGTTGGGTTGCCTCTGGGCTGTACCTGTATGAAGTGGTGATCTAGTTCCTTGGATGGTGTCCCCTGCCCCTGTAGAGTGTGAAACACAAGGCCTGGGGCATGGAGCACTGGAAGGGTCGCATGTGTGGGCCCATAGCTGGAGGGTGGTGGGCGGGCTGCAGGCCACACAGCATCTATGGAGAAGTGTGAGCACCCACGCAGCTGCAGCCACCCAACCGTGCAAGTTTCTGCTGTGGTTTCCGGTGCCCAAGGCACAGATGAACACAGCTTGTCAGTAGGCTGCAGGGGCTCCTGTGTGCAAATGAAGTTCCCAGGCAGGTCGTGAGCCACACAGACGGGGCTGTGAGTGATAGTCCTTGCCTGTGCACCCCAGGGCCACTGCCTCACCCCTGGATTTGACGGCCATGAACTGATCCTCCTCCCTCCACCTCCTAAATACTGGGGTGACGGGCGAGCATTACCAGGGCCAGCTGCTTTCCTGACCTCATGTGCATGAGGCCTCCTCACTCAATTCTCCAGTTCCCTCGCCCTATCCACGGGGTTGCCAAGCCCAGGGCACTCTGCTCTGGGGCTTTCGGCCTCCTCTCTATTGGAGTTGGGGCAATACAGGTCCTGCATGTCTTCTCCACCCTTGCTGTACCTGAAGATTCCTGGCTACCAGGCCTGCCCCTGGACCATCAGGATGTACAGTCATAGCCCAGGGCCGTTGATCTCCGTGGTAGGCACATAGGGCTGTTTCCATGATACCATGGCAGGGTTGGTGGGTGGTCCTGGACCTCATAAGTAGAGGGTGGGTCTCCGGGGGCACTCCAGGATAGCAGTGAGTGGGAAGCCAGGGACGCCATCCATCATGTTAGCCACTCGACTACCTACAGCAGCAGCTGGTTCCGCAGCGCGGCCCAAGCCAATGTCGGTGACTCAGCTGGCATTTCCTGGGCAGCGGGAATTACAGAGGGCTGTATATCAGGAGGACAGGCTGAGAAGCACAATGCAGAGGAATCAGGGTAGCCAGCCAGGTGCAGTCAGGAGGTAGAAGGAGGAGCATTAAGAGTTCAAGGTCATTTTCAGGCAAGTGGTGAGTCTGAGAACAGCCTGGGCTTTTGGAGATCCTGTCTCAAGAAAGAAAGCTCCCTCCTGCATCAAGGAAGGCTGTACATCCCAAGCTCTTGGAGGCTTAGCTGCCTGGGGTCATCTGGAGCTGTGTGACCCCAGGCAGTTGCTTCACTTGCTCTAGACATCCTGTTTCCTGTCTCACACAGGTTATTAGAGACCTCCTTGCATGCCAGTGCAGAAAACAGCTAACACACACGGGCTCTGTGTAACTGGAGATTACTGTCCTCTGAAAACAGCATTCCTCTGTTCAGAGCCCTGGCCTGGGTCCCTCTCACCAGAGTCCTCCTAAGGCTGGCAAGGCCCCTGGCCATCTGGCTCTTCCTGTGTCTTCAAACCCATTTCTGGCTATTATTCTTGCCTGGTGTTCAATGTACACTGCCTTCTTTGCTGTTCCCTGACCACAGATTGCCCACTCCTGCCCCCAGGGCCTTTGCACCTGCTGCTCACGCTTGCCCTTGGAGGCTCTGACTCTGGGGATCCGTGTGACACCCCAGAGATCCCTGATCCCTGAAGTCTCTGCTCTGCTGCCTGCCAGTCTGCCTACGTCCCCTCCCTCTGCCCCTCCCTCCTCTCCCCCTCTTTCTTCTTCGCTGTGCTGGCAGTGGGACGTCCTGTACATGCTCCAGCCACGGACGCCACCCCGAGTCGGGGGTCTAAGTTTTATTTTTAATTCTTGTTTTGTTTCTTCTTTTTTCCTTCCTTAGCCACTCTGTATAGAGAAAAGAAAGCAACTGCATCCGTTTACATTAAATTAGAGGCAGACCAGGAATTCACTCTAGAGACCAGGCTAGCCTTGGAGCGGCAGCCATCCTCTGCCTGCTAAGTACGGGCTACCCCCGCCATCTGTTATTTTTGTTTTTGGGTTTTGTTTTGCCTGGCTGTATTTTTTCTCTAATCACTGCCATCTTCTAATTGATTGCATATTGTCTGTCTCAATTGGAACCCTGGTGTCATGGTTTTCTATGTCGCCTGCCTTGGCTGCTGTGGTCCCTGAGTTTAGAACCAACCTAGCTGGTACAGACAAGGTGGTCTCTCTCTCTCTCCTCTTTCTCCCTGTCTCTCCCTTTCTCTCCTTCTCTCTCCCTCCCCTCTCCTTTTTGAGGCAGAGCCTTTCTGTAGCTCTGGTTGGCCCACAACCTGCCATGTAGACCAGGCTGGCCTCGAATGCACAGACACCTTCCGGCCTCTGCCTTCCAAGTGCTAGAATTAAAGATACGCCCAGACAAGGTGGCCCTTAAACTTAGCTTGACTGAATGGATAGATGGGTGATAGCTGGGTACATGAAGGGATGGATGGTTGGTAGGTAGATGGGTGGGTGGATTCTGGGTAAGTGAAATGAGAGAAAGATCTCTACCTGAAGTCGTGAATGGGTAGAGGAAGTGAAACTGTAAGCAGGAAGGAAGCCAGAAAGGATTAACAGCTCAGGACAGAGCCGTACCCTTGCTGGCCCCTTCTACCCTGGCTTCTCAGCTCCCTCACAGGCTCTGCCCTGCTTACCTAGCCCTGGACATGGCAGCTCCAGCTGGGCAGAGGACCAGGCCTGGACAAAGTAGTGCTTCCTTTCAGATATGGGATACACAGCTCCTTCTGCAGCTGGAGGGCAGGGTGAACCCCACTGCTCAGGAAGTGCCTGAGGGCCTGGGCAGACCTTGGGAGTGGTTACGGGGCTGGGCACTCACTTGGTGCTTGCAGCCTGGCCATTGCCTGACTGGAGGTCCTGCACAGAGGTGGGGAGGGCAGGGCAGCAACAGTGACCCCAGGCTCCCTGCCCCTCACCCCCTCAGAGCATGCCACTGAGGGCCATCATAGGACTTTCCCTATGTCTTGAGGGTGTCCCCTGTGGGGACCATGTGCTACCAAGAAGCCATCAGTACAATGATGACTCTGCAGCTCCGATCTGAGCCTGAGGACAGATGCAACATGACAGTCCCTCCCCCATGGGCCTCATCCCCAAACCAGCGCTCTCGCTGTCCCACAGGGCAGGCCCAGCGCTCTCTAGTCCCCGGTCTTGGAATCTGAATTATGGCTGTGCCGAGCCACAGGCTCAGTTAGCACAGAGACCTGTTTGGAGATGTCAGTTGTGATGATCTTAAAACCCAGCCCCTAAGTGGGAGACTGAGGCAGGAGGAGTCTGCACCAGCCTGGGCTGCCGAGTAAGAGTCTGTATTTAAAAACAAAAAGCAAAACCGAAACCAAAAGAAAACTATGGCCCCAATATTTTCTGGCATCTCTGGCACCCTGAGAGTGGGGCTGTGTCCCTGTCCACACAGTGAGTGCAGGCAGGGCTTGTCTGGTGTGCACGAAGCCCCAGCTGAAGCCACACCACTCACTGGTTGTAGTGGTGCACTTTGGTCATTCAAGCACCCAGGGGGCGAAGGCTGGAAAATCAGAAGTTCAAGGCCAGCCTGGGCTACATGAAATCCTGTCTCAAAAACATCAATGAAGTCCAGATGCCATGAGCTTTTGAAGTTTGAGAGCTGAACAATGGCTTTAGGCTTCCATCATGGCCTCTAGCCTAGAACAGAACCAGCAGCTGCAGGCAGAGTCATGGTGCGCACCATACCAAACGTGCCTGTGGGCCAGGTTCTGGTCCTCATGGGCTGCTGACCATGTGACATGAGACCCCCGGCGAGAAGCACCTCGCAGGTCCTTCCAGAGTTCCCAATGTACAGCAGTTGTGCTGAATGGGAGGGTTTCACACCGGTAAGTCTTGCGTGTTTGTTACGCAGCAATTGCCATTGGGAACATTGCCCCGAAGCCCCCAAGTCGTCCTGTGTGCTCTATCCACCTGTCTCCCAGGTGGAACCACTCCTGGGCTGGACCCACAGCCTGGAGATAGCGCCTGGGCTTTGAAAACGCAGGCAGGGATCTGGTGGGCAGGATGCTCTGGGCTCGCTCTGATGCTGAACCGTTTCGGAACCAGCAACTGTAGCATCCTAGAGAGGGCCTGCCCCTCAGAGGGCATTGCAAACATAGCATTCTCTCTCTCTCTCTTTTTCCTTCCTTCCTTCCTTCCTTCCTTCCTTCCTTCCTTCCTTCCTTCCTTCCTTCCTTCCTTCCTTCCTTCCTTTCTTTGTGTGTGTGTGTGTGTTTTGGTTTTTCGAGACAGGGTTTCTCTGTGTAGCCCTGGCTGTCCTGGAACTTGCTTTGTAGACCAGGCTGGCCTTGGACTCACGACTCACAGAGATCCGTCTGCCTCTGCCTCCCAAGGGCTGGGATTAAAGGTGCACCACCACTGCCCAGCAGCTTTCTCCGTTCTTACGTTGGTTTCTTCCCCATCTGTGTTGTCGTTTGTGAAGGCTCTTGTAACTGCCTGTCAGGTGGGCTTTGTTCTGGCTGTGGCGGGGTGACTGGGCACAGCCACAGTTCATGGTTCCAGGGAGTGGCTGAACTTCAGAAGCAGCCTCAGGCAGTGGCTAACCAGGAGATGGTGACGCGTTCAGGCTGGCTGCAGATCACGAGGTTAGCATCTGTGAGTGAGCTCTTGAGGCCGATCATAGTGAAGCCTTAGACGGCATGGCATCTCTCCCTTCCCGGTGTCAATTTTCTTTGCATGTGCGTGTCCTTCATTCTTGAGACAGGATCTTGTGCTGGTGCTGCCCAGGTTGGTCTTAAATTTACTATGTAGCCAAGGATGACCTTGACTTTTTGATCCTCCTGCTTCCACCTCTGGAGTGCTGGAATTACAGGTGTCTGTCAGCACACCTGGTTTGTGTGGTGCTAGGGGTCTGGAAAAGCTAGAGGTTACAGCTGTCACGTCCCAAGTTTGAGGTTTTGCATAGGCAGCCTGGCATGTCCCCTTTTGAAAGTGTTCCACCATCGCGGCCCATATGCCTCTCTCTACCAGGAAGTCCTTCCTGTTGTCTGGCCCCTTCTGCTGCTATGCTCTATCCATGGGGACAGAGCTGCTGTCATAGACTCTGGAGTCCCGTGGAACCAGGGCAGGGGGTCCTGCATGTGATCCACAGACGGGAGGCCACCTGGGTGCAGAGGTCCAGAGCGCAGCATGGAGGAAGCTGGCTCGGCCCCATGGGAAGCTGGAGCCAAAGCAGAGAGCCAGCTGCTGTGGGAGGAGGCTGGGGACACGGATCTTGACGGGGTTCGTGTCCTGATTTGGGGGTCCTCTCTGCCACCATGAGGACAATGGAGCGGTCCTCTGCCAGCTGTCCTACCCATTTCTGGGCATTCCTAGGTTGTGGATTCTCCCTGATTGGTGCATGCAATTCTTTGGTGCACGGGAAGAAGGTTCAGGTGGGTCTGATTCTGGGCTCCAGGCCTGCCGTCTGTGACATTCCTGCCGTCTGTGACATTCCTCCTGCTGTGACATTCCT